>JASCZW010018669.1:0-15039 GCA_034211315.2 Aedes japonicus | reverse complement strand
AACAATGATGTTGAAGAGTGCCTTGATTTTTGGGAGATCGTCAGACAGGTGGAGTCCTTCTCCAGATGGACCAGGTAAAGCTTGCCCCGATAGTTAACTGTCCCCCTTCGCACCGAAGGAGTAACTCTGTCTGATCGGCTCTCAGCTGCACCGATTTGAGCTCGTCGATGATTTCTTGCGAGGATTGTATTTCGGAAGACCGCGAATGACCACCTTCAACGGCCTGCTGCCGGGAGAATCAGTGCGTGAAAAATTCTAGCTATTCCACTGCAAGTAATTTTACAACGGTTTGGAGGTCTTCCTTTAGTTAAGCACATGATTTTTTGTGCTACGCAATTTGAAAGGCGGATGAATTTACAGCCGCCGCAAGTTTGCTTCAAAGCGTCGCTACATCCTACGAAGGTGGTGAAAAGGGATTATCGAATTTTCGTTTTTTTTCGGCAACGTTCTGAACCGGCAACGCAGCACGTCTGGCGTTTGCCAGTAGTCTGGGCATTGTGAATCCGACGGTCCGACAACAGCATCGTTTCGCGGTCGTTTTGTGCCGACGGCTTGCTTGTTGGCGGCAGCCATTGCTCGCCGTTCTGCAGCGTTGTTTTTGCTGCGCGGCATTGCCACAGCAATCGGTAGTGGAGGGTTTTCCTCAAGTTTGTGCAGCTTCATTTTGTACCTTATGCACAGCGAGAAGTGATCATGATCTTGGTTTCAGTGGTTGTCAAGAACATTAAAATTTTCCGGCTATGCAAAACGGTCATTGTATTCATTCGACAATCAGTTGTCATCAGTTTTCTATGAAGCACTACCCAGATCACAAAAATAAGCGTTTGAAACGTAACGAATGTATTTTTGGCACATTCAAAACAGGTTGTTTCTCAGATATTTATAATGAGCGGGATAATCCGGTTTTCGCATTCATTTGGAAAATACTGAATAAAGGGTGTATTCGATAAAAATGGCACACAGAAAATCTTCTGTAACTTTTGAATCGTATGAGTAAAAACCTAGAAATTCTGAGTAGATCTTATCCATAGTGTATTATTTACATCTGCCAAGTTTCATAGTGTTATACATTCAGTAGTTCCAGTCATGTCGTCGAAACAAGAAATTGTCCGTGAGAAAATTTTGTGCACTCACAATCAAAATCCAGGGGCGTCCCACCGGTGGATTACTAAAAGGCTTGGAATTGCAAATACAACTGTGTCTCGTGTAATAAGAACCTTCAAGGAGCGTCTGAGTGTCCAAAGGAAGGAAGGGAGTAGTCGTAAAAGTGGTCCAATGGACAGTAAAATGGCCAGGAAAGTCGTACAACAATTCAAGAACCGTCCAAACATGTCAATTCGAGATGTCGCTAAAAAGTCTCAAGGTGTCAGTCGGTTTTGTGCAGAAAACCATGAAGCGTGCTGGGTTACATGTTTACAAAGTGCAAAAAGCCCCAAACCGGAATGAAAAACAAAACATCACTGCGAAAACCCGCGCCCGGAAACTTTACACGAAGCTGCTCACCAAATCCGGTTGCATCGTGATGGATGACGAAACATACGTCAAGGCCGACTTCCGTCAACTTCCTGGGCAAGAATATTTCGTTGCCAAGTCGAAGTTCGATGTTCCGGAGGATGTTCTGAAAGAAGAAACTATCGAAATTTGCAAAGAAGTTTCTAATCTGGCAGGCGATTTGCGGATGTGGTGAAATAAGTGCTCCCTTCATCACTTCCGGAACAATAAACGGTGCGATTTACACGGAAGAGTGCCTTAAGAAGCGTCTCTTGCCATTCATTAAGAAGCACAAAGGATCAACTCTGTTTTGGCCTGATCTAGCATCCTGCCACTACGCTCGAAACGTATTGGAGTGGTACCGAGCCAACGGAGTCAATTTTGTGCCAAAGGATATGAACCCACCAAATTCACCGGAACTTCGTCCAATTGAAAAATTCTGGGCAATTATGGAAACGGAACTTCGCAAACATCCCAAAACTATAAAAACAGAGCTAGAATTGAAGAAAATTTGGGTAAAAACAACAAAAACACTGGGAAAATCGGTTGTACAAAAATTTGATGGGTGGAGTGAAAAGGAAGGTGCGGGCATTCGGGATGGGAGACGAAATTGAATAAAACAAATGTTGTAAATCAAAACTCATTAGTAGTTCTTCATTCCCTGAAAATTTCAAGAAAATCCGATAATCAGTTTAATTTTGATGAGTATATATGTGTGTGCCATTTTTATCGAATACACCCTTTATATGGATAATTTGGATTCCATTTAAGTATTAGGTTTAAGCATTCTAGTAAAACTTTAGTTTATTGATTCAGCAACTTAAACTTACATTAAATTGTTATGTTATGTATTCTCCGTGAGGGAGTAACGATTATATTTAGCAGGAGATGTTCGCTCATCACCATGAGGCACTCAAGAGCGAACAACAATGTTTTTGGCTAGAAATGGCATGTGAAGAAAGTGTTGAAAGGTCCGTCAGAGTGCTGGCAGGTAGGAAAAATTACCAATGGACTGAGCAGGATGTATCTTTCCGACACACTGCGTATTGTAGCACCAGCGCATTCACAGGGACCAGTCGCCACTTCACGGGCCTATCCATCACTTTGCGATCAGTCTCTGCGTCAGACGACGGAGAGAGCTTCAGTGATCGTGCCGAATCCACAAAGATCCTCTCCAGGCGCATCAGAGGCAGTCCCGTTGAGTGGCGGACTGTCCGCGCTACGCCTACCCCGCAGGGATGTTGGCAAAATTGACGTCCATGGTCGAGCCATGATACATGCCCTTTCGCTCAATTTTCAAAAGCATCTGTTAATTTTCCTACCTGCCGCACTCTGACGGACCTTTCAACACTTTCTCTTCACATCTTTCATTCTAGCCAAAAACATTGTTGTTCGCTCTTGGTGCCTCATGGTGATGAGCGAACATTCTCCTTCTAAAACTTAAACTTGCCGCACGATGTAGCATGTTATGGCACTGGATTATCTAGTAAAGATCATATGTATAATATTATAAACGATTAATTAATTTGATAATTTAGCTATGTTTATAAAAATGTTGATATGTGAAATTAACTGTTACCAACGTATTAAAAGTGTTCGGTGAACGTTTGTCGACAGCCACGAAAGCTGGATGGGGTGAGGGGTCTGAAAATCAGCGGGCAACTTCTTTAGTGTCTCTGTGGGCTCTCACAGAGATGACTAAAGAGTTGCCCGCTGTTTCGAGAGGAACCCCAACCTCTCCGTCCGAGATATCACAAAGAAGCTGGAAGTGGCGCCTTCAACCGTGGATGGAGCTAAAAAACGAGCTGGACTGTCGACTTCCAAGAAAATTGTGACTCCAAATCGCGATGATGAACAAAACACGTCGGCCAAAGCACAATCGCGAAAGTTGTACACGACGATGCTGACGAAGTTTGATTGTGTGGTACAGGACGATGAAACCTTACGTCAAAGCAGACTTTAAACAGCTTCCTGGACATGAATTTTACACGGCAGCTGGACGGGCAAAGGTGGCAGATATTTTCAAGCACTTGAAGACCAACGTTTACATTGCGACCGGAACCGTCAACCAGGAAATTTATCTGAGCGAGTGCCCACAAAAACGTCTACTGCCTTTCCTGAAGCGATACACTTGTTCCGTGGTGCCAAGTGGTGCCAAAGGACAGAGCTCCGCCCAATCGAACAATATTGGGCCATCGTCAAGCGGAACCTAAAGAAGACTCAATAAGCAGTTGTGAGCGAGAAACAATTCAAGGCAAACTGGCGTTCTGCGGCGAATAAAGTCGACAAGGAGACTGTACAAAATCCTATGGCAGGTGTTAAACAAAAGACCTGGCAATTCGCATTCGGTAAATTGGAGGCTTAGCTGAATATTTTTCCTGTATTCTGTATTAACTGAACTTGAAAGAGAAAAAGAATTTGACTTATTATTAAAAACTTTGATCGACTCTCACACACACACGCAACTCGGAACACCCTCTATGATATTATAAACGATTTATTGATTTGATAATTTAGCTATGTTTATAAATATGTTGATGTGTGATATATCAGCTAATTATAAATATGTTGATAGTCTTTTCACAACTAATCACAACTAATCTCCAAACCGCCCATGTCTTCTCAGGGGGTCGTCTGAATTATCACCACCACCATAACATTACCATTGAAAAAACAACACGTGCAGTTTCCAGAATTTGAGACCTTTGTTTTCCCCCGTAGAAAAACCTGTCATCCTGTAAGCGAACGATAATCAACTAAACAGTGACTGATACTACGAAAACAACCACACACTCATCTATCAAACTGCCCCCGATTTCCAAAAGACGGACGCTATCGGAACGTCAAGAAACGAGCAAACGGACGCCTTCGGTTGTGGAAAAAAAAAGTATCCATCTAAGAATACATTCGTCCTGTTAACCCACCCTCTAAGATTCAACTGTCAAAATATTTTTATTTATAGTATTTTTCTCATTTCTCACTGTCCTGTTTTCCACTCCGAAAAACACAGACATTTTTCTCACCGATAACGAGAACAGCCACACCGTCTCCAACCAATCGTGGCCGTACGCCTGAACCCGCTACAGTCACGCAAAACAGCTTTGTCTCCGTAACTTCCCCCACGGTTGCAGTCCAATCGTGCGAAGAACGCTTTCCCAAAAGAATGATTTATCTTATTTGCTGTCATATTAGGTTCCCGAAACACTTGGCCGAGCACTTGGCTAATGCTAACGGCTGAAATAATGATACTCCCCCGAAAGCACAATTTATACAAGTGATGCACACACAAATGTAACCAGGGCAGGGAATCCTTTTGCTGTGCATGCTGTGTAAAGTCACTTGACTGATCCTGGCTTCATGACACGCGAAATAATTGGAGATGATCGTGTAATAAATTTCAATCAAGAACGCGAAGGGTGAACAATAAATCACGAATTGCGAGTGGAGTGCTGCTACGTAAATACTGATGCTGGCTGCCATCATTCCAATTGTGACTTCTAGTGACTAGGTCGGTGTCGGTGTCATGTTGCCAGGGTAAGACGAAGCGCGAGAAAGACCACGTGAGAGAAAGTGTTATTCAATTTACAAACAGGAAGCAACCACCATCAGCCAAATACATAGGTAGACTATTCTGTGTGCTGATGGCACGAGGACGAAGTGAAGCTGAGTTTTGTTTGACGATGATATGCTTTTATATATGCTTCATTTTGTCTCTTGAATTGGGGATGGTTTTCAGAAATTCTATCAATATACATTTTATTCATAGCACAGATAAAAAACAAATAATCTTTTACAATTAGATGATAACCAGGGACCATTTTACGAAATAATCAATTCTGGCAAGTGTCGTGACCTGACCGAGGATTTCAGCCTCAATTTGCTTCACTGTTGCTGCTGCTTTTGATCCGTTGCTGGCAAAGTTTGTTACAATAATGAACAGAATCCGTAGTAGTAGTCAAATTGATCTTTATTTTCATTGTTTGACTTATATACTAATTTAACAAATTAAGTGTTTCAGCCCATTGGGCTCTTCAGCTTTGTTTTATGTTTTGTGTGTTTTGGGTGATAAGTGTGTTTAGTGTTTAATTATTTTTTTCAGTTCAGCCCTTGGGGCATTGTTTGTTAAAATTTGATAACCTACCTAATCTACAACTAAAACTACAATTTGAAAATCCTAGGGGTGGGGAACCAGATTCCGGATGATCTGGTGATCCGATGTCAGGCAGCGTGCCCTGTACCGATTGATAGACTCACTAAAGCGATCGTCGAGCATTTTTATCTCGGCCAGACGGTGGACCTCAGATGTTCTTGTCCTCGGAGGGGTGTTCATTATCATCCTGAGGAACTTGTTTTGTACTCTCTGAAGTTTCAGGAGATGTGTTTTTGCACAACTCTCCCAGATTGGCATTGCATACTCGATGACCGGAAGTATGATTTGCTTGTAGACAGCAAGCTTATTTTTCAGGGATAATGTAGACCTTCTGTTGATCAATGGGTACAGTAGTTTCAACAGAGTATTACATTTTGTGACAGTTTTGTCAACCTGATCCCTGAAAATAAGCTTGCTGTCTAGAGTGACACCAAGATAGACAGCTGATTTGGTCCATTCCACCGTTGTGTTGTTCAGGCTTATTTTACAATTCTCAGGCGGGACAAGTCTGGGAGAATTAGAATGTGGAAACAGGATGACCTGGGTTTTCGCTGCGTTGATACAAATCTTCCATTCAGTGAAGTATTCTGACAGAACATTCAGGCTTCGCTGCAGTTTCGCGGCAAGCGCTCTTATTACCCTACCATTGTGGACGACTGATGTATCATCGGCGAACAACGAAAGAGATCCATTTTCAGGGAGCGGGGGTATATCCGAGGTGAATAGATTGAACAGAAGTGGACCTAGTATACTTCCCTGCGGAACACCGGCGGAGATCTCCTGACTACCGGAAACTGCACCATGCAACGAAACACGGAATGTCCTGTCAGAGAGATAATTTTTAATTATCTTCACCAGGAAGATTGGAAGATTGTATCGCTTGAGCTTGTACACCAAGCCATCATGCCTCACATTATCGAAGGCCTTCTCGATATCGAGAAGGGCCATAGCGGATGTTTTCGAAACAGACTTGTTCCGCCTGAGGATGTTCATGACTCGATTAAGTTGATGGACTGTAGAGCGACCATGCCGGAAACCGAACTGCTCATCCAACAGGATATTGAGCTCGTCAGCAGATGTTAGAAGCCGACGGTAGATCGCTTTCTCAAACAGTTTAGATAGACCTGAGAGAAGGCTGATTGGTCTGTAGCTTCTGGAACATGAAGGATCTTTCCCAGGTTTCCGAATGGGGATGACTTTGGCTGACTTCCAGCACGATGGGAAGTAGCCAAGACGGAGGCATTGGTTAAACACCACCGCCAGATGGTTGTAGAACTGGGGGCTCAATTGCTTGAGCTCCAAGTTAAAAATGTTGTCGAAACCGGGGGCCTTCATGTTCTTAGAGGTCTTGATATAAGTCAACAATCGTCAGCTGAGATCTCCAAATCTTCGAGAAGTCGTTAGGACTTTGGTCGATGTTAGTTATAAGCGCGCCAACGGCAGCTTCGTGTGGACTGACGATGTTTTGACCGAGATTGTGGGAGCTGACGAAGTGCTGACTTATCTCATCAGCCTTCCTGCAGGTGTTATCAACCGATCCCTAGAGTCATTGACGTCTAGTGGGATCAACGGTGGAATGGGCCTTGGCTTAGTTTTTAAAATTTTTGTCATCTTCCAGAACGGCTTAGCACAATCTGGGAGAGAGCGAATTTTGTCAGCGAAATCATTATTTCTAAGGTCCACCATTCTGGCCTTAATAATTTTGGTCACTCGATTACAGTGACGTTTGAGCGTTGGCAAACCAGTTCGCTGGTATTGCCTTCGAATGGCGTTTCGCAATTGTATTAAATCTTTAGTGGGTCTATCGATGGCTACAGAGTCACTCACCTGATTTATCTCCGGTACATGTTGCTCCCGGGCATGGGAGATCGCTTGCTCGATGCTCTGCAGCTGTCGTTCAATGTCATCAACCGAATCAAGGCGCATGTCGAAATCGATGTTGTCGTCAACGTGTTGTCGGAACCTTTCCCAACTGGCGCGATGGTAGTTCCGTCTGGTGATACGATGCCGGTTGACAGAGGAGCCAACTTCGTCCACCACCGGATAGTGGTCCAAGCTGAGCTCCTGGTGTACGATCGGCTGGGCGATGTTGTTCCCCATGTTGATGAGGAAGATGTCGATTGTTGAATGGACCGGGTGGGAGTATCCGGGCCCAGGACGGTGTAATGTCCCTCTTCCAGGTCTTCCTGCAGAATTATTCCGTTCCAATTCCGCCGGGTGTTCTCCCAGGCTTCGTGTTTCGCATTTAGGTCACCGGCGATGATGAACTGCCCCTGCCTCCGAGTAAGCTTACGGATGTCGTTTCGCAGGGCCGTTGTTGTTCCGTTGGTTGTACTTGCTTGCTTGGGACAATAGGCCGCGATGATGGTGATAGGGCCGACGGCAGTTTCGACTTCGACTCTGATGGCTTCGATAGACTGCAGCTGGAAGCTCGGAAGCAGATGGCAGTTGATGTTGTAGCGCAGGGCGATCGCAACTCCTCCTCCACTAGAGCCACTACGATCAAGTCGCACAATCCGGTATCCTGGGATAAAGATGCTGATTTCCGGTTTGAGATGCGTCTCGGTGACGATGGCAATGTCGATGGCCTTCCTGTTAAGGAAGTCACCGAGCTCCACGGTTTTGTTCCGGATGGAACAAGCATTCCAATTAAGAATGTTGATGGTGCGTTTACGGTCCATACTTAAAGATGAACGTCATCGTCACGGATGTGGCGGTTTTGAGCTGTTCCTCCTTGGAGCGGCAGGAACGTAGTTGGCGATAGAGCTCTTGCACGAACTCGACCATTTGCTCCGAGTCGTAGAGCTGACCATCGACGGGTGATTGCGTGGAGGTATTGCGATTCGGATTGCCCCAGCCTGGAGGAGGAGTCGGGTTGGGGGCGGCGGCGGCTGCGGCGAAACGATGATGAACGGAAGCTGACGGGCGGTTTGCTTGGCGGTGATTTAATGGGATCGGCGGTAGGTTTGGCACCTGGTACCGGAGCGTCGGGAAATTTTCTTCATCCAGTCGAGGTGGCGGACGGCGTTGCCCAGGCCGGGACTTAGTGGACGCCTGTTTGCGGATCGCCAGAAACTCTGCACGCTTGGGACAAGTTCGGTTGTTACCTTCGTGATTAGCGCCGCAGTTGGCGCACTTTGGTGGTGTTCCTTCATCCATTGGGGCACAATCCATGGTAGTGTGTGCTCCGGCACACTTGCCGCAACGTGGTTTCAAGTGGCAATTTCGAGTTCCGTGGCCAAACACAAGGCAGTTGCCACACTGCGTCACGTCGTGCTTTCTCGGGCGATACCGGTCCCACTCGACAATCAAGTTGAAAAGTGCCCGTATTTTCAACAGGTCCACCATCGTGACGGAACCCTTCTCCAGCTGGACCAGATAGAGTTGGTCTCGATGATTTCTCTGTTGTTGACGCCTGATCGGGAACACTTTCCCTGGTTTCAGAGCCGCCGCTTGCAGCTCAGCAATGATTGCCTCCGGGGTGCATTCCGGAAGGCCACGCAGAATCACCTTCAGCGGCTTGTTTCCGGTGCGTCGTGAGTGTAAAACTCATGTTTCTTGATGACCAGGTGAGCACCAACAGCACGGTAGTCAGCCTCCGTCGAGCACATGATCTTTGTGCCGGTACTGCACAGCTTGAAAAGCGGTTGAATTTTGATTGCTGCAAGCTCAGCCCTGAGAGCAGCGACGTCCTTTGATGTGGTGAAGAGCGGGGGACTTTTACCTTCTTGGCACCTCCTGTACCGGGAGCATGGAAAATTTGTTGCTCGCTAATAGTCGAGCGTTAGGTCCGCTGGATCGGCATCGTCTTGGCGCAGCCGCTTGAAGCTGCTCGGTTTCGGTATGGCGTCAGAGCTGATGCCACTGGCGTGGATGTCACCACGTGTTGATTTTTTCGACCCATTGCCACGGCAACAGGTCGAGCAAAAAAACTTGGTGAACTTTGCAGCGCTTGATTTTGTCTTGCCACCACCAAAAGATGAGCAAGCGCAGGTGATAATTCGCGAACCGAACACGCAATCGCGAGAAAGCGGGCGAGGGGAAAAACGGGAGAAAAATTTTTTACTGCGAGGGAGCGAAAAACACGTCCGTACGTGTCGCTTGATCGAACTGGAATGAACTGAATCCGCACATCTAGCTGGTATTTATAGCTAACAGCCTCTCCTGTCAATGCGTTGCGTTGGTTTTGTTTGTTCCTACGAAGTCAGGAGTTTTTTGGATAGCTTACTACAAGTATTATTTTGTTTCACGCTAAGTTGATTACACTCAAATCAAATGATTATACCCAAATTGAAAGCTAAATTGATACTCTTAGAATCATACAAAGCATCTTAACATTCTATTCACACATACTCTGTATACTAAAGCAAGGTAATCAAGGCAATTCATTTTATTGTTTTTGTCCATGTGTAGAATGAAGTAGTAAACACTACTATTTAGAGATTTTACCAAATGCGTCATTGCTAGGCTTCGGTTCGCTTTTTCTTTCTGGGGTCTATTTCTCTTTTTCCGGACCTTGGCCCAGGGGTTTTCCCTGCCTCTGAAAGGGTCATCGCTCGTTCCCCTCTGCGGGTGGACACTCCAAATCCAACACCACGCTCGCAGATGTCTTTGGGCCCCCGGGCCGCTTCTTTGAGCCACCGGGTGTGGTTTCTCCGGTCGACTGCCTTGCACGCTTTGATGACCCTCCCACCACGGTAGGTGAGGTAGGATCTCGCGCATCCGTCTGCGTGTACTTGCAGGCAGATTCCCTTGTCTTTTCCGCAGCCGCTAGCCTTGCCATTTCTCTGGAACTTTGGTCGGCTAGGAGCATAGCTTCCGGTTCGTTCCTCTCGCGACATGTCGCCTTAACTAACCTACAAAACTGCAACAAACTGTGTTTGAGGTCCTTGCTCATATTGGTGCGAGACGACCTAATATCGATTATCGCATTCAGCTGCCCGCATCCATGGCCTCTCCGGTTTTACCGGAGCTCCGTGTTTCCAGGGCTGTCGCGCTTCCGCCCGTATCGGTTGCGCCGCCGGATCCTGCCTTCTTACCGGGTGGGGATCTTATTAAGCCTTTCTTTGGCGAACGGTTTCTCCTCCGCTGAATCGTTTCATTGGGAGCTTGTTGCACCACACGGAAAGAAATGACGTCGGATTAAAATAACAATCTCAATAGTTGATACCTATAATAAACATACTTTTGTTTCAACCACAAAATATGTTTAGATCAAAGCAATTTTTGAATTGAATCAACCATACTTCATAGTTAACAGAGCCATAATTAAATCAAAACAAAATTGTTATAATTTCAACCAGCGTATATGCTTAAAGCAACTATACAATCAAATAAAAACATCAGCTTGGTAGTTTTAAATTCGCTTCAGAGTTCAGAGGAAGTTCTTATTAAGTTTGTGGTGGATAAGGGATTAATTTGATTATTGAAATCACCTCAGTTAACAACACCAAAAGGTTGCATTAGTGAGTATTTTTTGTACTAATTCGCTAACTGTATCAAGAAGTTTTTTTCAGCAAATGGCTATGATGTTTCAGCTCTTAAGCCTATAGAGCTTGAAGAAGTAGAGGCTCTCCTGGCCCCATAATTACAAGCGGACAAACGAGGTGCATTGACTGCCAGATCAATTGGCCCTGTTCTAAGGTAACGTAAACCGCATGATTTATTATTGTATACATATTTACTATGGGAACAACAAAAATGTTAACAAAATCTGGCCTTAATCAATTCCAAATTATGTGATACATTATCTTTCAAACGATTTCGGAACCGAAAATCTTATTCAGAAAAAAATTGACCAACTATTGTTATTGAGTTGGTTCAACTATAATCATGGTTGAATCTACTGGCACGGTAAGCCAACTGTCAAAATATCAACAATATTTTTTTCGACATAACCATTGTATAGTTGAATCTATCATATTTTACTGAAGTTGATTTAAGCATACATTAGTAAAATCAATACATTTCAATATGATTGTTACAATTATGCACATGGGTTATCGAAAAATCAATGCACAAGTATAGATGATTTTAGATGAAATATTATTGACTGAATTATACTTTTTTTTCCGTACATGCTGATGGGTCCCCCTTCAGCCGCTATCCATATCCACGTGAAGTAGTCGACATAGTGATCCCATGGCTATTTAAGCAAGCTTAAAGGCGAGCAGGAAGATCATGCTAGGGTTGGCGCGGGCCTTCTTGGGGACACCGAGCCGCCCAATCGGCGTAGGTCATGGCATCTGAGGCTACTCCCACCCGGCTAGCAAACTAGATGTAATATGGGTAAGACACTTTCTTGCCATGTCGTAATTAATTGAAAACTGCCGTGGGTCTTCGAACTGCTTTATGCACTCATTTACATTTTTTGCATAAGCATTTCGAAGGCATGGTACAAATTAGTTTGCCTATATTTTCGTTACTAGATGTGTTTTTCGTATGCCACATCAGGGGAGTCTCTCAGAGAAATTCAGAGACATTTTTCAGAGAACTTCAGGAAAGTTCTTCAGAGAACTTCAAGGGACTTCTTCGGAGAACTTCAGATAAATTCTGCAGAGAACTTCAGGAAAGTTCTGAAGGGAACTACAGGAAAGTCTTTCAAAGCACTTCAGGGAAGTTTGGCAGATAACTCCTGGAAGGTTCTTCAAATAGCTTTAGGGAAGTTCTGACGAGAACTTCAGAGAGGTTTTGCAGCGAACTTCAGGGAATTTTTTCAGAGAACATCACGGAATTCCTGCAGACAATTTCAAGGAAGGTCTATAGAGAACTTCAGGGAAGTTGTGCAGACAACTTCAGGGAAATTCTGCAGAGAACTTCAGGAAAAATCTACAGAGAACTCTACGGAAATTCTTCAGATTACTTCAGGAAAGTTCTTCATAGAAATTCAGGGATGTTCTGCAGAGAACTTCAGGGAAGTGTCGTCAGGGAATTTCAGGGAATTTTGTCAGAGAACACCAGGGAAATTCTGCAAACAATTTCAAGGAAAGTCTATAGAGAACTTCAAGAAAGTTATGCAGAGAACGTAAGGGAAATTCTACAGAGAACTTCTGGAAAAATCTGCAGAAAACTTCACAGAAATTCTTCAGATTACTCCAGGAGAGTTCTTCAGAGACAATCAGGGATATTCTGCAGAGAACTTCAGGTAAGAGTCGCCAGAGAACTTGAGGGACATTCTTCAGCGAACAGACAATTGTGCTGACAATTTCAAGGACTGTCTGTAGAGAACTTCAAGGAAGTTCTGCAGAGAATTTCAAGGAAATTCTGCAGAAAACTTGAGCGTAGTTTCAAAGAGAGCTTCAAGGAAAGTCTTCAAAGAACTTCAGGAAAGATTCTTCAGAGAGCGTCAGGGAAATTCTTCAGAGAACATCAGCGAAATTTTGCATGGGAGTTCAGCAGAGAAGCTAAGGAATGTTCTGTATATTTTATTAAATTGACAGTAACAAAATGGTGTAAAAGTCCTATAAACCTATCGAGCAATGATTGAGTTATTTTCGTTTAAAGTGTTCAATGTTTCAAGATGCTCACTTTTTTTGTGTTTGAATTATCATTTGGCACCCCATTCTCAAATTTGAAAGTTAGCACAATTAATTTATATAGGGAACGGGACGGGTTATACAGGGTGTGGCAGAAAATAATGCGAAAATTGGTTCTATCTCTTTAAAATCCCATTTCTAACTAATTCAAGCAATAAAATCAACATTTTCGAGTGTAGTTGTCTTTACAAAGTCCTTTAAAACAAATTTATTGAATGCGTCCTCCATTTTTATTAATAACATCCTCGAGCCGACGCCGGAAGCCGAGCATGCCTTTCGGACGTAGTCCTCCAACATTGACTGCCATGTGCGTGTTCTGGTTGACTTCAGGGTTTTTACACTAGGGTGTGATGTTTTGCAGGCTTGCGCTTCAACATATGCCCAAATCGAATAATCCAACGGATTAAGATCTGGACTGCTAGGGGGCCACAAATCCTTCGGGCAAAACTTCATGTTATCGTTCAACCATTGTTGGGTTCGATTGGACGCCATCGACAACGTTTTGGTCCTCGGAGAAGTAAGCTTTCACCCAGGGCAGCCCTTGGTCCTCTAAAATATCGATATACACTTCGGTATTGATTTTAACTCCAGTATCAATGAAAACAGGCGGCATTTTCAAACCCTTGGACGCCACCAAGTCAAACATCATGACACCAGCCGGATGTTTGGTTTGAAATTTGAATTGTACTTTTTGCGGAACATTCTCCATTTTCTGCGATGAAATGAACCGGTCCGTGTGGCTGTTGGCCACAGCATCGATGCTGTAAAGCTTTTCGTAGGAGAACAGGATTATCATTTTTTACTTCTTCAACAAGGAAAGTAATCTCTTGGAGCTTTTTGGACCGTTTTGATCACGTTCGGCGTGCGTGCAAAGCACGGATAGGTTTCTGGGATCGAGGAAGGTTCTTATGATGGTTTGAAACCCCTCCCTTTGCTGAAAAGGGGGGCTCCCATACAAATACAACACTCATTTCTACATAATTCAAGAATTAATCAAGCTGAAGAAATCAAATTTAGCATGTGTGAGTTTTTGAAGGCAAGAAAGGTTTCTATGGTAGCTGAAGAACCCTTCCCTCCTAAAAGAGGGTGCTCCCACACAAATGATTTACAATATTCTGCATGACTCGAGAACTGATCAAGCAAATGGAACCAAATTTTATATGCGGTGGTTTTTGAAGACAAAAAATGGTTCTATGCTGATTTGAGACCCCTCTCCTTTCTGAAAGGGGAGGTTCCCATACAAATGAAATGCAAATACTTGCATAACTCGAGAACTAATCTGGGAAATGGAACCACATTTGGCATGTGGAAGTTTTTGAAGAAGAGAAATGTTTCTATGGTGATTTGAGACTCTTCCGCCATATAAGGAGGGAGGGGGGGGGGGTGCTCTCAAACAAATGGAACACAAATTTCTGCATAACTCGAGAACTTATCAAGCAATTCGAACCAAATTTGGCATGTAGAGGTTTCTGAAGAAGATAAATGTTTCTAAGGCGGTTTGGACTCCTTCGCCTTCTGTAAGGGAGTAGAAGGGGCTTCAATACAAATGAAACACAAATTTCAACCCAACATGAGAACTATGCAAACTGCTTTGCAAATTTGTATTCAGTGGTTTTTGGGTCCGGGAAAGCATCATTTGATAGCTCCAGACCCCTCCGCCTCTAGCAAGGGGGGATTCCATGCAAATGAAAAACAAATTCCTGCATAACTCGAGAACTAATCAAGCAAATGGAACAAAAAGTGGTATGGGCGAGTTTTTGAAGGCAATAAATGTTTTTATGGTGGTTTGAGACCCCCTCCTCTATGGAAGAAGGGGCTCTCATACAAATGAAACACGAATTTGAGCCAAACATGAGAATTATC
>JASCZW010018668.1:0-15036 GCA_034211315.2 Aedes japonicus | reverse complement strand
GGTCATCCAAACTATCCTTGAGATCAGAACATAGGAACTACAGTTGTAACATTTTTTTTCTGGGATATGCAAAGCTACGCTGTGTATTGAAACCTATTCATTGAATATCTTGGAAGAACAACAGACATTATGGGATTTGGATTGTTCTAGGTTATCCAAACTATCTTTGAATTCAAAACATAAAATCTACAGATTAAATTGTAGCTTTCTGGACCAAACAAAGTAACAATATGTAGATGACCAAACTAAATAGCCTTCTGGAAAGTAAACATATATAATGAGGTATCTTGGGATGCCCTTGAGCTCAGAAGTTAGGATCTTCACATTCAGAGAATCCTTTTCAAGGTCATCAGTCCTTATCAGATTATCTTGGGCTGTTCAACTAACCTAGAAACTGACCTTGAGTTCAGGATTTAAGATATACAGCAGTAACCGTAGGCTTTTGGGCTATACAAAGCTACGATACATATTCAAACATATTCAATCAATATTCCGAATCATCCACAGACATCATAGGATAATCTTGTAAATTTCAGGTCATTCATATTTTAAAGTCTACAGTTATAACAGTAGGTTTATGGGTAAAGTTACGGCAAAGTATATACAAAGTAGTGTTAGTTTATTTAGCATAGAATATCCCAAGACTATCTCATAGTGTCTGCTGGTCTTCCAGGACATTCATTGAATATGTTTGAATACATATCGTTACATTGCATAGCGGATAAAGCTACTGTTACAACTGTAGAACTTAAGTTTTGAATTTCGGGATAGTTTGGACGGTCTAGGATTTTTCAGAAAAATATATCTTACTCTCTCTAATCATTGATATGTTATTGACCACAACATTAATCAGATTGCACCTAATTGCTTGTATAATATCACTTGGAAATAAATTAGCCCGGAAAGGAAAGCATATTGCATTGTACAATCTAAATGGGTTACATTCACTTGCGTAGTCCAACGCTATCATTTCGGACAACCCAATGAGGCTTTTCCTTTTTTTTTTTAATTTTATTGGAATCAGTTCAATGATTTCCAAGATACTCCGGGGAAGTAGCCAATGTCAGAACCTCATCATGTGACATCACAAATTACATGAGAACTCTAAAATAAGCCCAATTGTTATGATATAAAAAGTCCATAACCACATTGGATACATCCAGGTTAATGTTCCGACTAATCCCGGGAAAAATAATCAATTTAGGTTTGTATTTTCAAACAAATTAACAGGTAATGTAAGAGCGAATTCACTGTTGATATCCATTTTTGATTTCAACTGGCAACTGCATGGTTCTATGGGTTTTCCGGAGCATCCGGAATATTTCTCTCTAGAGTGATGCGATTTGTAGCACACATTTTTATAATTATTACATGAAGTGAATTAGATCTGAACTACTTGAATTTAGTGAATCAGAACTAACTCACTTAACGTTGGTGTGAGCAAGGCCTTATTAAATTCATATTCAATTGAATTCAGGCCTGATTCACTTCAAATTTGAGTGATTCAAGTTTGATCATCTTCATGATCAAGTAATGCACTGACTGACTCACTTCAGAGTGAAGTGATTAATGACTGATGCACTTCACATTCATGTGATTAAGATATTATTCATTTCATATTCATGTGATGCAAGGCTGATTAACTTCATATTCAGTCCAGAATCACTTGCATCTGTTGTTAGTCAGTCGCAAATTACTTTAATATTTGAGGTGAGTACATTCTGAATCACTTGAGTATTAAATGAATCAGACCTGCATCGCTTGAATTCGAAATGAATTAGACCTAAGAAATGTGAAGTTAGTCAGTCCTGAATCACTTGAATTTGAGGTGAGTTAGTTCTGAATTACTTGAATACAAAGTGACTCCGGCCCAAATAACCCCTTCTGAAAAACTTTGCCAAAGACTCGAACTTTCGTTTTTACCAGAATTACGAGATAAAAAAAGTTGAAAACGCTTAATTGTGCAAGCTCACTAGCGCCACGTGGTGGTGAAATTTTAAAACCAAACGGTTCATTTTCCAAGTGCTCTTGACCTTATGAACAACTTTACTCAAGAACGTACCTTTGCAGGTATTATGGGTTTCGATATATACTATCATGAATTTATTGAGTTATGCAGTATCTTCCGTTTCATTTGAATGAGGGCCTCCCCTTCTAGAAGAGGAAGGGGTCTCTAATCACCATAGAAACATATTTTGCCTCTAAAAACTCCCACATGCTAAATTTGGTTTACTTATCTTGATAAGATCTCGAGTTATGCAGTAGATGTGGGTTTCATTTGAATGAAACCTCCCCCCTCCCCCCTCCACCCTTCAGCAGAGGAGGAGTCTCAAACCATCATAATCATAACCTTTTCCCGGCCCCAGAAACCATTCCTTACAAAATTTCAAGCCGATCGGTTCAGTAGTTTTCGAGTCTATAAGGTTCAGACAGACAGACAGAAATTTATTTTTATATAAAGCAATTCTATAGAAAAAATTATACGATCTCTCACAATTTCATTATTATTGGTAGTTTTGTTCTTCATAGAAAAATAATTGACCCGTATTTTTTATTTTATTTTTTATAAGGGTGGCCGTTTCTGCGTTAGGTGGTCCAAAAATTGACTTTTTTTCAAAAATGGTCTTGTTCAAAAAATCATTACTTTCGAACCACATCGAATTAAAAATGCAAATGAAAGGTAAATAAATATTCATTTCACAGGTTGTGTTAAATACATGAAAAACAATTTGTCTGGATTGTGAAAAACTCCTTTTTACTTTGATGGATTGGAAAGCCAATACAAAAATAAATGACAGCTTTTAATTTATACCAAATGCGAAAAGTTTTTGGGCTTAATGCGGAACGGAGATTATTCTGCAACATGTCATGGAGAAGGTCCTTGCGACGCGTTGGGAGGAGTATTGAAACGCAATGTAGTTCAGACAAGTTTACAAGGTCATCTTATAACTACGGCAAATGAACTACATATATAGGCCACTTCCAAAAACGATTCCGAATCACGATCATTTCTAAGGGAAGGTTCATTAATTATGTCACGCAGTAGGAGGGGAGGGGGGATTTGAGAAAACGTGACGATCCATACAAAAAAATGTGAAGGTCCATACAAAAAACGTGACAAGGGGGAGGGCTCATAAAAGTCAATTTTTGCGTGACGTAATTAATGAACGTTCCCAAAACATGATTACAAAATAATGGAAACCTCGTAAAACCTAAAGGTGATACGGTCAAAATTTGGTCAGGGAACCGTGTAAATCGGTGAAATTGTTTATATAAAAAATTAAATTAAATTTCTTTTTCAAGTTCAATTAGTATAAAATTCAGGAAAAATATTCAGTTAGGCTTCCGCTTTTCCAAATCCGAATTGCCGGGCCTTACGCTTGACCCCTCGCCATCAGATTTTGTACAGCCACCTTGTCCACCTTCTTCGCCGCAGAAAGCCAGTTTGCCTTGAACTGCTGCTCGTCCTTAGCAGTTTTTTGGTCTTCTTTAGGTTCCGCTTGACAATAGCCCAGTATTTCTCAATTGGGCGGAGCTCTGGCGTGTTGGAGAGGTTCTTGTCCTTGGGAACCACCTGCACGTTGTTGGCGGCGTACCACTCCATGGCCTTTTACCGTAATGGCAAGATGCCAAATCCGGCCAAAACAGTACGGAACAACCGTGTTTCTTCAGGAAAAGGCAGCAGACGTTTATTCAAACACTCTTTCACGTAAATTTCTTGGTTGACGGTCCCGGAAGCTATGAAAATGCTGCTTTTCAAGCCACAGGTACAGATGGCTTGCCAAACCAGATATTTCTTTGCGAACTTTGACAGTTTCGTGTGCTTGAAAATATCTGCTACCTTTCCCTTCCTTTTGCCGTATAAAACTCCTGTCCCGGAAGCTGCTTGTAGTCGGCTTTGACGTAGGTTTCGTCGTCCATTACCACGCAGTCAAACTTCGTCAGCATCGTCGTGTACAGCCTCCGGGATCGCGCTTTGGCCGTCGTATTTTGTTTATCATCGCGATTTGGAGTCACTACCTTCTTGTAAGTCGATAGTCCGGCTCGTTTTTTGGCTCGATGCACGGTTGTAGACGATACACCCAGCTTATTTGCGGCATCTCGGAGAGATAGGTTAGGGTTTCGCTTGAAACTACCGGCAACTCTCTTTGTCGTCTCAGCGGCTTCCGGTTTTCGATTTCCCCCCGATCCAGACTTCCTGGCTGTCGACAAACGTTCCCCAAACACTTTAATTACATTTGTAACGGTTGATTTGGCAACTTTTAGCGATTTTGCCAACTTTGCGTGCGAGTAGCTCGGATTTTCGCGATGCGCGAGCAAAATTTTGATACGCTGCTCTTCTTGCTTGGACGGCATTTTGACAACTGAAGAGTGAATTCCAAAATCAAAATAGGAGCAACATTCTACACACACACACCTTCAAAATGAGGGGTGTTCAGGTTTTTTAAATGCAAAATTGAAAGAAATACGTCAAGTTGATATTGACCAAATTTTGACCGTATCGCCCTTTAATGATATCACTGTTGCAAACCTAAAGATGAAATGTATATTATTGTACAAAAATTCTCGTTCTCCAGCGATGAAACACGTGTGAAACTGTAAAATAAATGTGAGCATTGATTTATTTAGTCATTGTGTAAAATATAAACAAATTTGAAATTAAATGCATTATGTTGACTTCCATTATATGATGTAAAAATGCTAAATGAACTTATGAAACCAACTTCGGATTGATGGGGACGCATGGTTGGAAAGTTCCTTCAAGTAATGAAAACGCCTAGTAGGATAGTCAGCAAAACCTAAGAACATAGCATTTATAAAAAAACTTATCTCAAAAACTTAAATACATACATCGCATTTTTTTTTTTGATATGTTGAGTAAAAATGACCAATCTCTCAAGAAAGAATATAAAAACGCGGGAGCTCTTGGGTCTCGAGACCATGAAAACTTTAAAAACTAAAAGAATCCAATTTTTATATCATGGATTCTCTTAGTTTCTAAAGGTTTAAAATTTTGCAGTAAGCTAGTTGTTTTTCTATTTTTTATGTTGTTTAATTACCTATTTTTTTCATTTTAACCAAGAAAATCAGCTAAGTGGTTCAAAAATTATGATATATGGAAAAAAAAATTTTTTGAAGAGGGCAATTTTTTGGACCACCCTAACTGGTCGAATATATTTCTATAAAGAACAAAACTCTCAATTATTATGAAATTTTGAGAGATTGTATCCCTTTTTTTCTATGAAATTGCTTTATATATAGATAAAAGGTGTATTCGATAAAAATGGCACACACATATATACTCATCAAAATTAAACTGATTATCGGATTTTCTTGAAATTTTCGGAGAATGAAGAACTACTAATGAGTTTTGATTTACAACATTTGTTTTATTCAATTTCGTCTCCCATCCCGAATGCCCGCACCTTCCATTTCACTCCACCCATCAAATTTTGTACAACCGATTTTCCCAGTGTTTTTGTTGTTTTTACCCAAATTTTCTTCAGTTCTAGCTCTGTTTTTATAGTTTTGGGATGTTTGCGAAGTTCCGTTTTCATAATTGCCCAGAAATTGGACGAATTTCCGGTGAATTTGGTGGGTTCATATCCTTTGGCACAAAATTGACTCCGTTGGCTCGGTACCACTCCAATACGTTTCGAGCGTAGTGGCAGGATGCTAGATCATGCCAAAACAGAGTTGATCCTTTGTGCTTCTTAATGAATGGCAAGGGCACGCTTCTTAAGGCACTCTTCCGTGTAAATCGCACTCGTTTATTGTTCCGGAAGTGATGAAGGGAGCACTTATTTCACCACATCCGCAAATCGCCTGCCAGATTAGAAACTTCTTTGCAAATTTCGATAGTTTCTTCTTTCTGAACATCCTCCGGAACATCGAACTTCGACTTGGCAACGAAATATTCTTGCCCAGGAAGTTGACGGAAGTCGGCCTTGACGTATGTTTCGTCATCCATCACGATGCAAACGGATTTGGTGAGCAGCTTCGTGTAAAGTTTCCGGGCGCGGGTTTGCGCAGTGATGTTTTGTTTTTCATTCCGGTTTGGGGCCTTTTGCACTTTGTAAACATGTAACCCAGCACGCTTCATAGTTTTCTGCACAAAACCGACTGACACCTTAGACTTTTTAGCGACATCTCGTATTGACATGTTTGGACGGTTCTTGAATTGTTGTACGACTTTCCTGGCCCTTTTACTGTCCATTGGACCACTTTTACGACCACTCCTTCCTTCCTCTGGACACTCAGACGCTCCTTGAAGGTTCTTATTACACGAGACACAGTTGTATTTGCAATTCCAAGCCTTTTAGCAATCCACCGGTGGGACGCCCCTGGATTTTGATTGTGAGTGCACAAAATTTTCTCACGGACAATTTCTTGTTTCGACGACATGACTGGAACTACTGAATGTATAACTATGAAACTTGACAGATGTAAATAAAACACTATGGATACGATCTACTCAAATTTCTAGGTTTTTTACTCATACGATTCAAAAGTTACAGAACTGTTCAACTAATAATTATGGAGAAATGTGTGTGGATTTAACATTACCCGTGCAGTATTCAGCTGGTGGCGATGGGTTTGCTCGTTGCTGGTGGCTGGTCGAGGCTTTTTGATCGGATACGGAACTGATTGGAACACAACTAAGTATTTTTTTACTCTTTTTTTATATCAGAATAGTTTTACCTCCCGTAGCGGATATTGTGCGGTAGGAAAATTCCATTGTTGCAAAAAAACGTCTTGACCGTTTGGTATACTACAAAAAGAGTTTCCAAGCATATACATGGAGCGTGGTTGAGGGGTTGACGGTGGGGTCGGGGTTCTGTGGACAGGTTGTGCGACAGGTTTGTGAGACGGTTTGCCAGATCTGGCGTACGATTTGCCCGCGGACGCCCGACTCTGCTCAGTTCGGCCGAGTTTCCTGGCGGCGGGGTTGATTGTACATTTATTATTGCCAGTGGCATCGCTGGTGTGATGCTTGCATCAAGACATACAAAAAGTGGTAAGACGCGGTAAGACTCACAAGAATAAAAATATGGTTCAAATGGTAGCTTCCGCGGAAGGTAATCCTAGCCGTAGCTTTCGTTGATATCTGATTTGCTTAAGCGCGCGTGCTCTGGTGTATACAATGCGCTTCAAAGCTCCGCGTGCGATCATCAATTGTGTTTCAGAGTAATGAAGTAAAGTGTAGTTACGGGATTCGAATGCAAGAGGAGATAGTGTCACAATTGGACAATATAACTTATAACAAAAAATTTGTTTTCTTTGGATCATATAATTGTTTTTCTGCAAAGTGAACTAATATATATGTGTTTTACATTGAAACAAACCACACGCGTGTCCCCAACAGCATCGTTACTGTTGGTTTAAATCAGCATTCAAACCTAAATAAGTTCATTCCACATCTCTAGTCAGCCGGCTGATAGAAGAGTAAATCGAAAACGACTAAACAATTAAAAAACGGACTTATAATCACCATTTACCAAGATGGACCTACGAACAAACCCTTTCCCTCTAACAAACTCCTTCCCTGAGATACTTGTGGGGGTGCAGTAGTATATACGGCCTCTTGCAGCAACAAGTATCCAGCCAACATTCCTTCCCTTCCCTAATTGATCTACACGGGCGTGGCCAGCGTCGGTATTGATCCAAAAACTGAGACCACCAGGAATTGCACATTGAGAATGATTCACTACTCCCAGGTGACATTCTGTTGGTTCTCTGTGCAATTTCAGCTGGTCTCGATCAATAACGAAGTAGCAAACCACGGGTGATCAATATGCTCATGCTCATGCTCATACGATTCAAAAGTTACAGAAGATTTTCTGTGTGCCATTTTTATCGTATGAACGCCAAACATGGTGATCACCCGTGGTTACTACTTCGTTGTGATCGAGACCAGCTGAAATGCAATGACAGAATACACCTGTGGTAATCATTCTCAATGTGCCGTCCTAGTGTCTCGATTTTGGATCAATACCGACACTGTCCCTCCATCATGATCAGGAAGAAGAAATTGGTGAATGCCTGTTGCTGCAGAAGGCCGTATACTACTGCACCCCACAGAAATATCTCGAGAGGAGATTTGTTAGGAAGAGGCTGACTAAACAGATCCATCTTGGCAAATGTGATTATAAAGTCGATTTTCAATTTTCATTTATATCAGCCGTAACTAGAAATGTGGAATGAACGGCCAAGTTTGTCTTTGTTAAACCAACAGTAACGATAACATTTGAAGTGCATGTGTTCTGACTCAATGTAAAACATATGTCGTTCACTGCAGAAAACAATTATATGATCCAAAGCTTTTGTTATAGAATTATATTGTCAATTGTGACACTATCTCCTGCTGCATTCGAATCATAATACTTTCACTGTGCTCTGGCCCTGTTGATGATGCGCGGGCTTTGGCTTGCATTCGCCTACGCCAGGCACGCATCTGGCAAATCAGTATCCATGACTACGGCAAATTTTGCCTCGCGAAGCCATTTGAACCATGGCCCCCGTGCTTGTGAGTCTTCGCGTCTTACCGCACATAACATGGCGCATCACCAGCGATGCCACTGGCAATAACTCAAATGTACCAATCCAACCCCGCCGCCAGCTCGGCCGAACCTGGAGCAAGTCAGGCGTCCGCGAGGCAAATCGGCAGATTTATCGAAACTCTCCTAACCCGTCGCAGCTCTCACCTTCGGCCCGCGTCAACACGCTCATGTATCTTTGAAAACTCTTTGTATACCAAACGGTCAACGCGATAAACAGGAGAATAAAACCTATTCTGATATAAAGGAATTAAGCAATCGATTCCGTATCCGATGCTTGACCGCAGCAAAACCCATCATACCGGACTGATACTACTGTAATGTTAAATCCACGCATTTCTCCATGATTAATGAACGGTACAGCTTTGAATCATATCGTAAAAGACACAAATTTAGTAAGATCCATGGTATTTATTTACATCTGCCAAGTTTCATAAGTTATACATTCAGTAGTTCCAGAATAAAATAGATAAAGTACAGAAATTGTCCATTGAAAAATTTTGTAAATACAATCAGGGGCAGGATCCTGATAGTGCTAAAGGCTGGGTGCAGAGTAACTGTCTCGTGTATTAAGAACCTTCAGGAAGCGTCTATTGAAGTGTCATGTCCAATGGTGTAAAGGGCAATTACAACAGGCCAGAACCGTCCAAACCCATATCGTACAGATGTCACTAAAGTCTGGGTCTCAGTCGGTTTGTCTGAAAATATGAAGCGTGCTAGGTATCTTTACAAAGTGCCAAACCAGAATGAAGAACATCACTGTCTGTCCCGCCCGGAAACGAAGCAGCTCACTACAAATCCGTTTGCATCGTGATGAATGACAGGCAATACGTCAGGCGACTCTTCTGGGCCTCCTACCTTGAGTCGAGTTCAATGTTCGGAAGTGTTCGAAGAGGCTATCGAATTTGCAAATTTCTAATCTGGCATTTGAATAATGACAAGTGAGTCTTCCTCATCCTTCCCGTGCATTGGAAGAATGCCTTAGAAAGCTCCGTCTCTTACTGTTCATTAAGAAGCCTGAAAGGATCAACTCAGGCACTGGCATGATCTAGCATCTACCCCCCGCTCAGGCCATGGTGGAGAATGACACCAGTAACAGTCAATTTTTGTGCTAAATTAACAGGTGCCAGTATCAGTTCTGGGCAGTGAGACGGAGCTATAATGGCTCTCAAAGGCTGGAGCTGAAACTGAAAATTTGGTGTAACCAAGCACTGGGAAAATCATTGTCTAAAATTTGATGGCAAATGAAGTCGAGATGAAGCTGGTAATCAAAACTCATTAGTAGTTCTTCATTCTCTGATAATTTCAACAAAATCCGATAATCAGTTTAATTTTGATGAGTATATATGTGTGTGCCATTTTTATCGAATATACCTTTTATCTATATATAAAGCAATTTCATAGAAAAAAAGGGATACAATCTCTCAAAATTTCATAATAATTGAGAGTTTTGTTCTACAAATATATTCGACCAGTTAGGGTGGTCAAAAATTACCCTCTTCAAGAAATTTTTTTTCCATATATCATAATTTTGAACCACTTAGACAGAGTTTCTTGTTAAAATGAAAAGATAGGTAATAAACAACATAAAAAATAGAAAACAACTAGCTTACTGCAAAATTTTAAACCTTTAGAAACCAGGAGAATCCATGATATAAAATTGGATTCTTAGTTTTTAAAGTTTTCATGGTCTCGAGACCTAAGAAACTCCCGCGTTTTTATATTCTTCTGGAGATTGGTCATTTTTACTCAACATATCAAAAAAAAAAATGCGATGTATGTATTTAAGTTTTTGAGATAAGTTTTTATAAGTGCTATGTTCTTAGGTTTTGCTGACTATCCTACTAGGCGTTTTCATTACTTGGAAGCTTTCCAACCATGCGTCCCCATCAATCCAGTTGGTTTCATAAGTTCATTTAGCATTTTTACATCATATAATGGAAGTCAACATAAATGCATTTAATTTCAAATTTGTTTATATTTTACACAATGACTAAATAAATCAATGCTCACATTTATTACAGTTTCACACGTGTTTCATCGCTGAAGAACGAGAATTTTGTAAAATAATATACATTTCATCTGGAGCGTTTTGCAACAGTGATGATTTCATTAAAGGGCGATACGGTCAAAATTTGGTCAATATCAACTTGACGTATTTCTTTCAATTTTGCATTTAAAAACCTGAACACCCCTCATTTTGAAGGTGTGTGTGTGTAGAATGTTGCTCCTATTTTGATTTTGGAATTCACTCTTCAGTTGTCAAAATGCCGTCAAGCAAGAAGAGCAGCGTATCAAAATTTTGCTCGCGCATCGCGAAAATCCGAGCTACTCGCACGCAAAGTTGGCAAAATCGCTAAAAGTTGCCAAATCAACCGTTACAAATGTAATTAAAGTGTTTGAGGAACGTTTGTCGACAGCCAGGAAGTCTGGATCGGGGAAATCGAAAACCGGAAGCCGCTGAGACGACAAAGAGAGTTGCCGGTAGTTTCAAGCGAAACCTAACCTATCTCTCCGAGATGCCGCAAATAAGCTGGGTGTATCGTCTACAACCGTGCATCGAGCCAAAAAACGAGCCGGACTATCGACTTACAAGAAGGTAGTGACTCCAAATCGCGATGATAAACAAAATACGACGGCCAAAGCGCGATCCCGGAGGCTGTACACGACGATGCTGACGAAGTTTGACTGCGTGGTAATGGACGACGAAACCTACGTCAAAGCCGACTACAAGCAGCTTCCGGGACAGGAGTTTTATACGGCAAAAGGAAGGGGAAAGGTAGCAGATATTTTCAAGCACACGAAACTGTCAAAGTTCGCAAAGAAATATCTGGTTTGGCAAGCCATCTGTACCTGTGCCTTGAAAAGCAGCATTTTCATAGCTTCCGGGACTGTCATCCAAGAAATTTACGTGAAAGAGTGTTTGAATAAACGTCTGCTGCCTTTCCTGAAGAAACACGGTTGTTCCGTACTGTTTTGGCCGGATTTGGCATCTTGCCATTACGGTAAAAAGGCCATGGAGTGGTACGCCGCCAACAACGTGCAGGTGGTTCCCAAGGACAAGAACCCTCCCAACACGCCAGAGCTCCGCCCAATTGAGAAATACTGGGCTATTGTCAAGCGGAACCTAAAGAAGACCAAAAAAACTGCTAAGGACGAGCAGCAGTTCAATGCAAACTGGCTTTCTGCGGCGAAGAAGGTGGACAAGGTGGCTGTACAAAATCTGATAGCAGGGGTCAAGCGTAAGGCCCGGCAATTCGGATTTGGAAAAGCGGAAGCCTAACTGAATATTTTTCCTGAATTTTATACTAATTGAACTTGAAAAAGAAATTTAATTTAATTTTTTAAATAAACAATTTCACCGATTTACACGCGTTTTCCCTTGACCAAATTTTGACCGTATCACCCTTTAGGTTTACGAGGTTTCCATTATTTTGTAATCATGCTCTTAGAAATGATCGTGATTCGGAATCGTTTTTGGAAGTGGCCCATATATGTAGTTCATTTGCCGTAGTTATAAGATGACCTTGTAAACTTGTCTGAACTACATTGCGTTTCAATACTCCTCCCAACGCGTCGCAAGGACCTTCTCCATGACATGTTGCGAATAAGCTCCGTGCCGCATTAAGACCGAAAACTTTTCGCATTTGGCAAAAATTAAAAGCTGTCATTTATTTTTGTATTGGCTTTCCAATCCATCAAAGTAAAAAGGAGTTTTTCACAATCCAGACAAATTGTTTTTCATGTATTTAACACAACCTGTGAAATGAATATTTATTTACCTTTCATTTGCATTTTTAATTCGATGTGGTTCGAAAGTAATGATTTTTTGAACAAGACCATTTTTGAAAAAAAGTCAATTTTTGGACCACCTAACGCAAAAACGGCCACCCTAATAAAAAATAAAATAAAAAATACGGGCCAATTATTTTTCTATGAAGAACAAAACTACCAATAATAATGAAATTGTGAGAGATCGTATATTTTTTCTATAGAATTACTGTATATAAAATAAATTTCTGTCTGTCGTTGAACCTTATAGACTCGAAAACTACTAGAACCGATCGGCTTGAAATTTTGTAAGGAATGGTTTCTGGGGCCGGGAAAAGGTTATGATTATGATGGTTTGAGACTCCTCCCTCTGCTGAAGGGTGGAGGAGGGGGGGAGCTTTCATTCAAATGAAACCCACATCTCTGCATAACTCGAGATCTTATCAAGAAAAGTAAACCAAATTTAGCATGTGGGAGTTTTTAGAGGCAAAATATGTTTCTATGGTGATTAGAGACCCCTTCCTCTTCTAGAAGGGGAGGCCCTCATTCAAATGAAACGGAAGTTACTGCATAACTCAATAAATTCATGATAGTATATATCGAAACCCATAATACCTGCAAAGGTACGTTCTTGAGTAAAGTTGTTCATAAGGTCAAGAGCACTTGGAAAATGAACCGTTTGGTTTTAAAATTTCACCACCACGTGGCGCTAGTGAGCTTGCACAATTAAGCGTTTTCAACTTTTTTTATCTCGTAATTCTGGTAAAAACGAAAGTTCGAGTCTTTGGCAAGAGTTTTTCAGAAGGGATTATTTAGGCCGGAGTCACTTTGTATTCAAGTAATTCAGAACTAACTCACCTCAAATTCAAGTGATTCAGGACTGATTAACTTCACATTTCTTAGGTTTAATTCATTTCGAATTCAAGCGATGCAGGTCTGATTCATTTAATACTCAAGTGATTCAGAATGTACTCACCTCAAATATTAAAGTAATTTGCGACTGACTAACAACAGATGCAAGTGATTCTGGACTGAATATGAAGTTAATCAGCCTTGTATCACATGAATATGAAATGAATAATATCTTAATCACATGAATGTGAAGTGCATCAGTCATTAATCACTTCACTCTGAAGTGAGTCAGTCAGTGCATTACTTGATCATGAAGATGATCAAACTTGAATCACTCAAATTTGAAGTGAATCAGGCCTGAATTCAATTGAATATGAATTTAATAAGGCCTGTGCTCACACCAACGTTAAGTGAGTTAGTTCTGATTCACTAAATTCAAGTAGTTCAGATCTAATTCACTTCATGTAATAATTATAAAAATGTGTGGTGAAAATCGCATCACTCTAGAAGAAATATTCCGGATGCTCCGGAAAACCCATAGAACCATGCAGTTGCCAGTTGAAATCAAAAATGGCTATCAACAGTGAATTCGCTCTCACATTACCTGTTAATTTGTTTGAATATACAAACATAAATTGATTATTTTTCCCGGGATTAGTCGGAACATTAACCTGGATGTATCCAATGTGGTTATGGACTTTTTATATCATAACAATTGGGCTTATTTTAGAGTTCTCATGTAATTTGTGATGTCACATAATGAGGTTCTGACATTGGCTACTTCCCCGGAGTATCTTGGAAATCATTGAACTGATTCCAATAAAATTTAAAAAAAAAAAGGAAAAGCCTCATTGGGTTGTCCGAAATGATAGCGTTGGACTACGCAAGTGAATGTAACCCATTTAGATTGTACAATGCAATATGCTTTCCTTTCCGGGCTAATTTATTTCCAAGTGATATTATACAAGCAATTAGGTGCAATCTGATTAATGTTGTGGTCAATAACATATCAATGATAAGAAAGAGTAAGCTATATTTTTCTGAAATATCCTAGACCGTCCAAACTATCCCGAAATTCAAAACTTAAGTTCTACAGTTGTAACAGTAGCTTTATCCGCTATGCAATGTAACGATATGTATTCAAACATATTCAATGAATGTCCTGGAAGACCAGCAGACACTATGAGATAGTCTTGGGATATTCTATGCTAAATAAACTAACACTACTCTGTATATACTTTGCCGTAACTTTACCCATAAACCTACTGTTATAATTGTAGACTTTCAAAATTTGAATGACCTGAAATTTACAAAATTATCCTATGATATCTGTGGATGATTCAGAATATTGATTGAAAATGTTTGAATATTTATCGTAGCTTTGTATAGCCCAAAAGGCTACGGTTACTGCTGTATATCTTAAATCCTGAACTCAAGGTCAGTTTCTAGGTTAGTTGAACATCCCAAGATAATCTGATAAGGACTGATGACCTTGAAAAGGATTCTCTGAATGTGAAGATCCTAACTTCTGAGCTCAAGGGCAGTTTTGATGACCTATGGCATCCCAAAATATCTCATTATATATGTTTACTTTCCAGAAGGCTATTTAGTTTGGTCATCTACATATTGTTACTTTGTTTGGTCCAGAAAGCTACAATTTAATCTGTAGATTTTATGTTTTGAATTCAAAGATAGTTTGGATAACCTAGAACAATCCAAATCCCATAATGTCTGTTGTTCTTCCAAGATATTCAATGAATAGGTTTCAATACACAGCGTAGCTATGCTTATACCAGAAAAAAAATGTTACAACTGTAGTTCCTATGTTTTGATCTCAAGGATAGTTTGGATGACC
>JASCZW010018667.1:0-15036 GCA_034211315.2 Aedes japonicus | reverse complement strand
GCACAGGAAGCTTAGACACGGTCTGACACTGCTTGTTGCACTGACTGTTTGCCAATGATTTGTTATCCTTTTTACCCGTCTCTTTCAAAAGTTTTGATGAAATCCGTTGCCTGTGCTGTCCGTTTGTGTAAATATGCCTTTGTCAGAGCCCAAAAAGTTTAAATCGTCTTGCCTGGGGACAGTTTGGATGATTCATATCCTTGGGTACGAATTTTACTCCGTTGGCTTTGTACAAGGCTACCGTATCCTACACGTAATTCACTGATGCCAAAACAATGGTGGATTATTATGCTTCCGGGTCAAGGAAAGCTGGCGCGGCACCAAGCATTCCCAAAAGTAAACATTACCGATTTTTTCGGTAAAAATTGACATATCGGCATCGTCAATAGTTTGACCAGCATGGACCGTGTAGAACTGGTCACCTGGTCTTAAAATCAAATTTCACGTAGGATTCAGTTTATCGCATAATTTACGGGCCTTTGGTTGGACAGACGCTGCTTGTTTTTCACTTCGTTTTGGCTACGTCTGCTTGTTGAAAGTCCTCAGTTCATTTCGTGGCTATGCTCGGTCGATGTTACTCTCCGAAGTTCCCAGTTTTTTTGCCAAATCTTGAACGAAAGTACCCTTTTCATGGGGGAAAACTTGTGTGATTTTCCGGTTTTGGTCCATAGAACTCGGTTTACGTCCTCTATTCCTGAAAGGAAGATCATACTTGCAAATCGCGTTACGAACAGCTCCAATACTCGCATCTTCCATTTTCGCAACTGACTCAGCGAAACGTTGGGAAACGTGCCCCATTTGTGCACGACCTGATTGCTTCGCATTTTCATGAAAAGTTAATGCAGCGACACTCGAGAGGCACAGATTTATAGATTGAAATGTAAACAATGATACACAATAATGATCAGGTATTTCAACGTCTTGTGGACACAACTGTGGCGCATCAAAATCGTGCTTAGACTTTCTGGGACACCCTATATGGGTAGATTATTTAGTGCAAATGGGACAAGAAGAACTGAAACAATCATATTCAGAGGACGGCGATGGTGGTGTTAGTGTAAACTTTGATTGTTTGTTGTGCAAGCGCTCAAAAATTTCTTAACAGACAGGAGAAATAGAGGAACATTGCTAACAACAAAGAGAGATGGAACTGTAATAGCAATGGGGTTGATGCCGTCTGCCACCTATTTACAATTTTATTCTTGATCAATTTTTAACAAAATAAGTCAAGTTCAATCACAAATACTTATACGTACTTCGGAAGCCGTAGGTATCTACTCTCTATTTTGAAGCATTTTTTGTTCGTCAATGCACGCTACATCCCTCTGGGTATTTGCCAAAAGCCTTATTTTCCTTGCTTCAAACTCTTTTGCAGTTCTTTCTGCTTCTCGCTACATTTTTTTGAAAATCTCCTCCACTTTTTTGTGTTCTCAGCGACTTCGTGATATCAACGTCGTTGATAGTTCCAGCGTTATGACTTCGTAGACAATTATCAGACACTTTTCATTTATTCGCTCCCAGTTCAATGTCCACAGTGTGATCTGACGCATTTTCGCCAGCACTATGTTCTGTATCTATTATTCCGCTTCTATTGTTCTCGCTATCACCCATCGATTGTTCAACTAGCACCATCGATCCAATACCGGCGATTGCTGGTCAGAAACGGATTATTCCCACTGCCACATCAAACGGTAAGGAGTCAAATGGCCCAAACCAGAAACATCGTCGCCCTCAAACGGATTCTCAGAGTTCAACTGCCCTGATTGATTTGCCAATCATGGACACAGAAGCCGCCACGTGTTCTAACCTCAACTTTGGATACAACGTCCCTACTTCCAACTCGTTCGTCACTTTGGCTAACAGTGATCCCAACACGCTACCTAGCTCGCAAACGAAAACCGGTAAGAATGGAAAGGAGACAATTCCACTGGTCACAATTACCGAGACCAACATTCCTGCTGTCCAAGGTATTGTCTTGAAAGCAGGAGTTTCGATGTTCAACGTCAAACGAACATCAACAGGAGTCAATGTTTTCTTGTACTCTAAAGAAGACCACTCGAAGCTTGTTTCTTTCATGAAACAAAAGAATTTGAATTTCTTCACCTATGTGCGGGACGAAGACCGGATGACGAAAATTGTTCTGACTGGGCTTCCTGACATGACTGTCGAGGAGGTCTCCGATGGCCTCAAAGAAGTCAATGTGTTTCCAAAGGAAATTCGTAAAATGACGCTCAAGCAGAAACGAAACGAGGATCACGTTCTTTACCTACTCTACTTCAACAAAGGAAACGTTCAGCTCAATACTCTCAGGAAAATCAAGTCAGTTCATCACTGTATAATCAGGTGGGATTTCTATTCAGCCAAAACAAAAGGACCCGTTCAATGCCGTAATTGTCAGATGTTCGGACATGGATCTGCACAATGCTTCCGTCAGCCACGATGCGTCAAATGAGGAGACGTGCACAAAACCATTGATTGCCCGCTGACAGCCAGCCGTGAAGACAGGACCGTCAAGCTCCCAAAGGAACAACTCTTATGTGTCAAACTGTGGCCAGCAGCACACCGCTAATTATCATCAATGCATAAAACGTCAAGAATTTGTCAACGCCAGAAATCATCAGCTTCTCAAACTCAATCTACAAAGATCACGTCGTGAAGGTTTTGTATACCGACCCGAGGATTTTCCCCAACCTGGATCGTTAGGAGAGATGTCCCAGAATCAGCATGGCCAACGCGTTCCGTCGTATTCCAACGTTTTATCTCATCATCGGAGTTGTACCAGAACAGACACCACAGCACAACAAGAGGTATGTCAATAATCATTCCCCAGAAAACAATCTTTTCCCCCCCGACGAAATCGTCGAAATCGTGACCGAGGTTTACTCACGACTGAGCACCTGTACGAACAAAAAACAACAGATCAGAGTGATCTTTGAAATTACTGCCCATTACTGTTTCCCTTCTAATGGATAATGTGCCAAAAAGGTTAACTATTTCATTCTGGAATGCCAATGGTATTCAGAACAAATCTCACGACTTCTTCAGATTTCTCATAAGTAATTCAATTGATGTTTCTCTCATATGTGAAACCTTTCTCAAACTAAATATCAAACTCTCTCACCCTGACTTCAAAATCTATCGTTTTGGATAGAACTGGGCGTCGAAAAGGCGGAGTTGCAATAATCCTCAATTCTTCTATTGTGCATTCTTTACTACCTGCGTTTGATCTTCAGATTATTGAGGCAATTTGCATAGAGATAATTACATCTACGGGACCGATTTCTCTGCTTAAAATCCTGGCTCAAACAGAGAAAGTAATTTATTTATACAAGATATTCAAAAGGTCACAAAAATTCGTAACAGTTTTTATATCTGTGGTGATTTAAACGCACGCCATAGACTTTGGAATTGCATTCGAGCTAACACAGCAGGAAATTTGCTCTTCAATGAACTACAAGCAGGAAACTTTGTAGTTCATCATCCACCACTATCTACGTACATTCCTTCCGATCCAAACCGTCGACCATCGACTCTTGATTTAGTGCTAACAAATGGTATGCACTCAATATCTAACTTACAAACAGTCCAAGATCTAACTTCTGACCATGTACCGATAATATTTGAAATTAATTCTTCTACGGTGAACCTAGCCCATCCCAGATCTATTCCAGATTACAGCCGTGCCGACTGGAGAGGATTTAAATCTTTTTTAACCGAAAACATAGATCTACAGCATCTTGATTTGAGTACAGTCCACGAAACATTTCAGATTGATAATCATATAGAATTTTTTACAACAATTATGCGCCAAGCACATGATAGATTTATTCCCTTGTCCGTTCCTGATAGATACAAGTTGATCCTACCTGATGATATTCTTCTTTTGATAAGATTAAGGAATAGTCGCAGAAGGCAATGGCAACGTAATCGTAGAGATTCTTACCTTAAATCAGTTTACCACCACACATGTGAACTTGTGAAAAAACGAATTGACGATTTCAGAAACAAATCCTGGTCAAATAATTTGCTGAGCATAAACAACGGTCAAAATAATCATAGAAAACTTTGGAAATTCAGCAAACTCATCAAGAATAATCACAGATCCATTCCATCACTTTCGAAAGATGGTAAATTACTAATTACTGATAGAGAACTATGTGAAGAAATTGGTTTCCATTTTTCCAGAGCACATTGCACTACCTTCCAAAATCAAAGTCCCATAGAATTAGAAGTTAATACAACAATGAACAATTTTTACGCTAACCATTCTCAGATTAACTCTGATACTAAATCTTTCGTAAAACCCAAGGAATTTTTAAAATTTTCTCAAAAAAATTAGAAATAGTAAAACAGGCTTAGATCAATTACATAACCGATGTTTTAAAAGATTACCACGAAAAGCTCTCGTACTTTTGACATTTATTTTCAATTCGTGCATAAAATTGAATTACTACCCCTTGGCATGGCGACATGCTAAGGTTATAGCAATTCCAAAGCCAAATAAAGATCGTTCGGACCCAAAAAACTATCGTCCTGTCAGTCTATTGAGTAGTTTGAGTAAAATCTTTGAAAAAGTTTTACTGAAACGTCTCAATCAACATATCTCAGAGAATAACATCATTCCAGATACTCAGTTCGGTTTTAGAAACGAACATTCTACATCCCACCAATTACATCGGCTAATAAACAGTATAAAAAATAATCGCGATGTTAAAAAATCTACTGGACTTGTACTGTTAGATAATGAAAAAGCTTTTGACACGGTATGGCACAACGGATTGATTTACAAAATGATAACCTTGGAGTGCCCTGCGTATCACATAAAATTAGTTCACTCCTATCTGAAGGACAGAGATTTTGTATTATCGATAGGTTCTGAATCTTCTCAGATACACAGTATTCCTGCTGGAGTACCGCAGGGAAGCGTTTTATCTCCTGTATTGTATAACATATATACATATGATATTCCGGATTTCAGTGGATGTGAACGATATCAATTTCCAGATGATACAGCCGTTGCCTCATCATCCAATGATCATGTCGAAGTGACTATAAATCTCAATGCCAGCCTGATTCAGTACTCTAGTTATTGCAAGACATGGAAAATCAAAGTAAACGAAAACAAAACTACAGCGATTTTCTTTACTAGGTTTAGAAATCCGAGAAAACTTCCAAATAGGAATCTCGTTTTCAACGGTTTTGAAATACCTTGGAAGGATGAAGTAAAGTATTTGGGCTTAATTTTGGATAAGAAACTAACTTTCCAGAAACACACTCAATACAACCTCGAAAAATGTGAAAAATTGGTTAGAATTATGTATCCATTTATTAATCGTAAGTCGAAGCTGAATATTAAAAATAAGATTTTACTATATAAAACTATATTTCGATCGACATTAACATATGCTTCGCCAGTATGGTCAGAATGTGCCCTAATTCATAAGAGAAGATTACAAATTTTTCAAAACAAATGTTTGAAGATCATTCATAACTTGCCTCCTTGGTTTTGTACTGAGAGTTTACATCAAATTAGTAAAATAGAAATGCTAGATCAATATTGTAGTAGAATTAAAACAACATATAATCAAAAATGGGCAAGTTCTTCTTTCGATATGTTGCGTACTCTGTGTATTTAGTGTTAAAGTCTTAGTGTTTAAGTTCTTCTCTAAGCGGAGGTTTTTATCTAAAATGCTGTTTTCCTCCATATACAAATGAACTATTATGTAGTAGATCTCAAATATGTTAAAAAAAAAATTAAAACCATTCCAATGTTGAAGGTGTTAACCGAACTCATTGTTTTTAGAATAAGAAATTTTTTGTATATTAATTTTCATAATAATAAATAAACATTTGATTGATTTATTGATTGATCATTTATTCGCTCCATAGTCGTATTTCCGTGCGAAAGCACCTTTTTAACAAATGTTGTCAAATTTGGCAGCTCCTTCTTGGAATTACCAATCAGTTCTAACTATAAATTAGAAGAAAAATTAGTAATCTCCATTTAATTCCAACTACCTTTGCTTAGTCGAGTTATTAGTACGAGACACTGAAGAAGTCTGCACATTGTAGACGAAATACGCGTATCTGTCGAAGATAAGCAAAGGTAGTTGGAATTAAATGGAGATTATTAATTTTTCTTCTAATTTATAGTTACAAGTATTCCACTAAACAGATCAAACCCTCTAGGATTCAATCAGTTCTAGCCAAAATTTGTCCAAATGCTGTTCTTTTCTCTGGAATCCCGTCAAAGTTTTCGAAGATGGCATCGAGCACAGCTGCCCAAATTCTTCTTCCACTTTGTCAGCAAATGGTCTCAGATGGTCTTTGTCTACGAACGTTTCCAGACATAGTTCCAGACGCTTTTTATCTATATCCGTGAAGTAAGTAATAACGTCAGGGCTAATGCAATTTGCGTAATGTATGTGATGGAGATTTGTTAAGTAGCTTCCTTAAAAAACACAGTAAAAAGACCGACAGTCATTGCGAAATGCCAACACGTCATTGTCGCAATTTTGTGCGAATTCTCTCGCTTACCTATTTAGAGGCAACACCGATTTCCACGTCCACATTCCACATTACTATACATTAAACAAATTGTTTTGTGCTTTTTTTTTATTAAAAAATATGTCGGTGCTCTATACACACTATGGGTAAGAATGGGTTAATCAGCGGAAGTACCTACTTAAATTGATCTACTTATTAACGAGGATAAAATCGTAACCGCAATCGAGCGTTGCAGGTACACCTGTTGAATCACACTTGATTTTATGGCTATCATTACCAGCGTTGGTTGGTGTCTTAGAGGTAGAAAAAATACTGATTTGGAGCTGGCGAGGGCAACTCGGCCCGTAGAATTGATTTTGAAACTACGTTTGCACCACTTTCAATGCACTGAACCGGAATGCTTTTTATTTGTGCTAGACCTTGGATATTGCTCTTTGTATCTTGTAGAATAAGTTGGTAATTGCGCACTTGTTACCAAAAGTTAAGATGTTGTCCAAATTATCTATTTCAAAAAAGTGTGAGCATGGTTCCTGCCATATGAGAAAATTTCCCGATGGATTTTTAAATTCCCGACATGATTTGGGATTCCCGAATTTTTCCAGCATTTCCCGATTTGCCCAATTCTGTGGCCACCCTGAATAATCATCGATATAAATTTGATAAATAATTGATGATTCTTTTACGGTAAGAAAACTGGATCGCATCAAGAACTGGAAAAGAGCGAAAGGCTTTCATAGATATTGGAATTTTACTTTTGAAATTAAAAACAGATTATTCTAATGCCATAACAATGATTTAGAGAACTTATTTCAATTCTTGGAGTTGCAATGACAATTTCATTGTGTTGACACGTCAAGCAGGTCAGTAAAGGCAGATGAGAGAATAGTAAACTTAATCAAAAGTCGATATATGTTAAGTTAATGATAGGACATAATATTCGAAGCGTATAAAATGTATAAATTGACTCCATCAAACCCGCACAACGTCATGACGAATCAGAACACTCGAAACGTTTCTAAAATATTAAAAATGCTAAACTAATTGACTCTCATTCAAATGCCATTACCGGTCGTCCCATACCAAATCGTAAATCATCCTTTATTACATTGAAATTATGATCCGCTTTTTATGACCCGGATTACATCAGAATAAATTAACTATATCTATCTAACAACTCATCCTCTAGCAAATCAAACGTTCCCCCTTCACAAACCTCCTAACCCGTAATTAAAATGCACTCACGTATTCCTTTCACTTCATCCACACACACGCACAACGGCAGCCACACACCCTTCATCAAACTAATGAACTAACCGCAGAAAATTGCTCGTTTGACACATATAGGGGCACCCCTGCCGGGAACGACCGCTGACTGTTTACCGCAAACAACCTCCGATTGCATTCCATATCCCGTGGACTCATAAATTACATTTTCTCCATCCTGACGACTCGCATGTTCTCTTTCATTCATCAGGATGCTCGCGCAACAACAACAAAACCATAAGGATAGTGCAACGAAGGACAAAAAACACGCATTTGAGGGCTAGCGAACTTAGGAGAAATTTAGGTTAGCAATGCAATCTTCTAAAATAGAAAAAATAAATAAAACGCCTCATCAAATACGGAGCGAATGGTGGTTTGTCGCATCCCTCGCGGTTTTCTTGCGCATGTATTTACGGGGCAGTACCTGAGCAGAAAACTGAACCGGAAAGGCAAATATATCATAACTGGCAAGAGCACGTTCGTTTGGTCCCGTGTCTTTCTTCGTTCCACGAGCTACAGAAAACCCCAGAAAAGCGGAGTGAGGGGATGCAGCTGGTCCAGCATTGATCCCGAGCGGAAATGTCAACCCGACGCAGGGGTTATTCGCGGGATTTCTGTAGAATTTTTCTGAGCAAACATATTCTTCCCTAAAAGCATCCCCCACACAGTGCGAGCGAGGGGGTTGTTTGCCTTTCCCGCTGGATGAGACAGTTCGTAGCTTCCAAAAGAGGTTGTTGTTGGTTCGGCGACGGAAGAAAACAGCAAGAAAGTGATTGCTTATTACCCAGCTGATATGCGGTCCTTTTGGCGCGTCGTTCGTATCTGTTTATTCGGATCACTGCCAAAGTATACACTGTCTTGCCGTTGCGCAAAGGTACACCGCCTGATAATCGTCACTTCTCTCATAGCTTGTGTAAATATTTAATTTAAGTTATATCTTGCAGCTCGTTTTTCGGCCCGGTAGAGATGGCAGCTACAATCTAGTGTGCATCGAAAATAGAACGTTGCTCGGGCAGCTAGAGATGTCCTAGATGGTGCTCCACTTGAGTACAATGTAGTTGCGTGAAGTTCATTGTTTTCAGGACGCCGAACAATAAACCATGCCCCTTGACTTGAAGTCATGACGGGTATTGCGCATTCCGTGAAATATTGAAAGAAATTCTGGTGAAAACGGCATCCCTCGTGCGATGGAAAACGAACTGAAGGCCTTTCGCTCTATACCGTACCGAGACAACAACGGTGAAGTGCACTCTCTTGACAAACAAGCATCCTGTAGCTGCACACTTGTTCTTCTCCATTCGCGAGTACGTTCGCCGGATCCCGTGTCTGTCGAGTGGAGTGCTACCTGCTACTATCGCGAATTTGTGTGGCAAACCGCCGGAGCAACGCGGAGAGACCTAGGAGCGGAATAATTAAAAGAAACACAAGTAGTGGCACTGTAAACAGGTTGTAAATTACATACACTACACCGGTTGATAAGATCTACATTTAATGACTCTTCGGCTTTGGTTGAATGCTCTGCTGTGAGCTTTTCTGCCCAGGAGGGCAACCGAATGGGAGTCAATTTTTTTGTTAAAACATTTTTCAGGAGAAATAACGAGATAAATGGGATTCATTTCGTTTGAACATTTCAAGCCGTAGGCTTCCTTAGCGACCGAGTAGGCCGGTGTTCAGCGGAATTTGTGGCAGCACCAAGGGTACACATTATTGAAAAACCTACATTGGCGAACTAAAATGTCATATGATTGGATTCCCTGCCCTTCGGTTCAGAAAGGGGTTTGGGCGTGTTCTCCCGAATTGGTCGAGGCAGATTTCATGTGTGAAGAGGCTGCAATATCAACGTTCAAAAGTGCCTGAACCAAATGGACAGCTTGTTATGATCTTGAAGATGCGATGGGGGATCATTGCCCTGATTTTTCCCAAATATAACACGTAGTAAAACGTCACTTGTCTTCCAAAAAAATAGCGTGATGGAATTGAGTTAACGCGTGGAAAGTCATCGAAAATGATCTCTTATATGCATTCGTCGAACCATTCTGAAGTAATGGGAATATCACCATGAATATCTCGCATTCTCTAACAGGGCTTTCAGCACTATTTTTGAACACAAGTTAAGCAATCAAATGACCACGTCTATATGTACAGAATAATCATTACCGATCATATACCGAAGAAAGGAAAGGGACCATCAGGGCACTCAAGTGAAACGGTTTGGATAAGGAGCATGGGACTGCCCATTGCATCGTTTAGCTTAAGGAGGGCGGTCTCTTGGATCCCATCTGTTGGGTTTATCAAGGGCTCGATTCTAGTGCTGTGAGTGTGAACTTGCATGTGAGAATAGATGGATGTTTACATCATCATCATCATCATCATCAACATCATCATCATTGCTCGATGCTTTCTTTAAATCTTGACCTGTTTTGACTGCCTCAAGATGTTTGCGTAATATCTGCTTCATGATGGCCTAATAATTTACGGTCTTTGGGTACGAAGTTGACCTTATTTTCCCTGAACAGTTTATCTACGAACAGTCATTTCCCCTGAACAGCCAGTTCACGTTGAGCTTAGGACATTTTTCTTCCATTGTAAATTTTGAATTATTTCACGGACCGCCGAAACGTTTCACTTACATAACAACTGAAAGTCTACACTTTATTTCATGGTAGAAAATGACAAAATGTTCACATTCTTGTTGCATTCAGTAAAATGGCGTGGAATCATGTGGAATTGCGCAAACGCATTTTGTACGAACGGCAGCAAATCCCGAATTCATAAGTACGCAAAAAAATGAGGCTACCGAAACGTACCGTGTACTGTATTTAAAAATTATTTGACCAGCGCTTGACTGTGATTTGGAAGGTTGGAAGTGGAACAAATCGAAGGGTTTGCTCCCAAAAAATGGACAAGAACGTGGTAGCCATAATTGGGAAAAATCCGAATATTTCTGTGCGAAATGTGGCTCGCAAAGTTGGGAAGTCAAAATACGTACTAAAAGTGAGGCAAAGGCAAGGACTCAAGTCGTACAAAGTGAAAAAGGTGCCCAACCCCGATGACAAGCAATATTTCACAGCGACAAGTCGTGCTAGGGAACTTTACCCCAATTTTTTGCAAACATTTTTTCTTGTATCATAATGGACGACGAAACATACGTACTCGAAGATTTTAAACAGCTTCCGGGTGTGGTTTTTAAACCGCAATGCAAATGAACACCGTTACCGAGCATTTTCGGACAAAAAAGGAAACCAAATTCCCGAAGAAGTATTTCATTTGGTAAGCCAGTTGTGGTCGAAAATCTATAACTTTCGTCTCTACCAGCACTATCAGTAAGGGTGTGCTCGAGAAAGAATGTCTGCAAAAGCGGTGGCTACCGTTTATCAGTAGTCACGACTCCGTCCTGGAATTGTATAAGGTATGCGTGCCTAAACAGCCAATCCACCAAACTGTCCAGAATTTCGCCCAATAGAGAAATACTGGGCTTTTGTGACTCTTCGGAACTAAGAAGAAAGAAATGGGATCGTTGATTTCAAGAGAACATGGAAAATCGTCATGTCAGGCGTATCTGAGTATACGGAACTTAATGGCGTGTGTACAACAGAAAGTTCGAGAATTTTACAGAAAAAAGGCTCTACAATTCAATCAACTGTTTCTAATGTAGATATAACTCTATTATTGTAAAATAAACAATCGTTTTTGTTGAATTAATTGAATTAAAAAATGTTAATTTTGCTTCTATTATTTTGGTGTCCGAAATTTGACGTAGACAGCTATACGATAGATAATTCTGAACTAAACATTTTACCGTCCAAAAGACCATGGTACTGAATGGCGAGATATCTTCGTCTAGTCAGGAGATCTGTGATGTTTGTTAAGTATGTCAGTGTGATTGCTGATAATCTGACGATCATATTTCTCGAGTAACCATTAATGTTCCAGGTTTTGGTCAATCACTGGGAGCTGTTAAAGTCACGATGATTACCAGAGCTGCTTCTGAACTGGAATCCTCATTCAAACCTGGACCTGACGGAGTTCCTTCCGCCCAAGGATGGTTCCAATCGTATTAAAAATCATTCGTTGTGCGCTCTTTTTGATCCAACAAACACAAACAATGAGAAGTTCTCCTTCACCTCTAAAACAGAAAAGTGATGGGGCAAGGTAAACATTGAATGAACATAGTATGAACTTCGTCGTCTGTCAATTGTATATGTGTTCATCACTGCTTGCTTGTACGATTTATTGAATGGTTCGTTGGCTTCTGTTGATGATTCATTTTGGTTTCCTGATTCGATTGAGTGCTCGTGCTCAAACCTTCCGCTCGGATCACTTGGTTGTGTGGTGCCGAGTTCAAAGCAAAAACGAATCGGAAGCCGAAAATTACAGTGTAGCCAGTAAATACAGCGGGAAAAACAAGAAAGATGCGGCAACTAAACGCCAAACGTGGATTTTGCGATCCATTATGAAACTGCTTATAGCTAAGGCAGAGTTTCTAAGACCCGCCATGACCTCGGATAGTTAAGACAAAGTGTGCGTGCAAAATTGTGAAAATTATTATGAAACTACCTGTGATAGTCGATACAAAGTAACAAAGAATGTATAACTTGTATACTCATAGGAAATCGAAATGGTCAACCTCAAAGCTTAAGCTTTTGGAGGAGCTGTCTGCAATGAGAACTGGCTATCGTGAGATTCGAAAAGGAGCAGTTGGTTCACGCTTTGCCAGCTAACAACACTAATTCGGTTTACTAGAAATTAGAAGAAAAATTACTAATAACTAATAACTAATAACTCAACTAGACACGAGACACTGAAGAAGTCTGCACATTGTAGACGAAATACGCGTATCTGTCAAAGATAAGCAGAGGTAGTTGGAATTAAATGGAAAATACTAATTTTTCTTCTAATTTCTAGTTACAGGTATTCCACTAAACAGCTCAAACCATCTAGGATTCACTAATTCGGTTGCTGTAAACAAACGCAGTGCGCCACAAAACGAGTCACTGCTGGCAACAATAAACAATATGTCCCTTGGGTCACTGAACATCTCCGAATGCAAGCGTTCGGAAGGGAAAACAGATGTGGATAAATAGCCATACGAGTACTGAAAAAAATCTGGTTGCGTCATTCAACCTAGTTCACGTAACTGCCAGGTAAGCAAAGATGGATTTCCGCAATACACTGGACTGCGTTGTTCTCTGGCTGCGTTCTTCTCGTTCAACATCTCTTGACACTCACCGTTGAAGCAGCCGTTTCGTCTTCTGTGTTCAACGTATCCTAGGACATCTCCAGCTGTGTTTTGTGTTAAGGCTGTTTTTGCATGGCTATAACAGTCCTCAAGAAGCATATCGTCAACTACTTTCTCTTCCAGCTACGCAGCTTCCAGGTTTTGTACGTATTCTGTGGCGACTTTTGGTTGTTTCAGTCATTCCACGCGCCAGTAGCGATCGTTGTTGGACGCATTTTTACCATGAGTAAAAAGTGATAGGTTCTCACATCAAGGATGCCCGAAAAGTGTCTTTCATAGGTCAAAGAACATGATCGATTTGCGATTCAGTTCGATGTGGTGATCGCTAGGTGTACCGATGTCAGAAGCTGAACTGGAAGTGCGTGCTACGTATGGCCATGTTCTTGGAGGTGGCGAAATCTATAAGTTATTCTCGTTTGTTCGTTCATGGGCACTGAACTTGCCCATAAGACCGGTTATGTATTTCTCCTCAAATGTGTTCCTTTGGGCCCAGGTCTTCTGTTTTTGGTAGATACTGATGGCACAGGTTACATAGAAGGATAAAGATGACCCATGGAACATATGGCCTGTTCAAATCGATGATTCAAACAAAATGTTTCAGAAAACAGTAGATCAGCAATTGAACAGAAAAAGTTCCAGCGAGTTTCAGAACTTTGTCAAATTTGGTTGAGTTCTTATAAAAAAAAATTAGACTTGTGTTTTTTTATTGTACCCTTAGAGTGCTCGTTATTGTGTTAGGGTGATCCGAAAAATCCATAGTTTTCAACAATAGCAAAAACTGGTCTGATTTTCAAAGTTGACTCGTCAAATGAAAGAAATTTAGGTTTTGTATAAAAAAACGTAACAATTGATTTGCCTTGATTTTCACTGCGAAGGTCTGCAAGGACTTCTTATTTTTAAATTGAGCATGGGAACGATGGAGACGCTAGGTAGTTTACAATGCGCCTCCATCGATTCAAAGCAGCTATGACCATGATTTTTCTTATTTTAAGAAAATTGTATCCCCAAAAAGAGTTATCCGACATTTTATGATCTGTTAGGTAAAATTAAAATATCTTTAAAAAAAACTCAGCAGTCGTTGTAGACACTCGCAGTGAAAATCAGGAAAAATCAATTCTTAGGTAATTTTGAGCAGGTTCATGCGAAACTGGCCAGAAAATGTCAAAATTTGACAAGAGCCGCTTGGATTTGGACGAAATTTCGCAAACATATCCATCTATATATATAAAACAGGGTAGCATACGTAAGACCTCGCATAACTCGAGAACGGATCGTCCGATTTAAGTCTAAACTGTCGAAAAATCAAAACAATCCGAATATGTACTTCGACCTTTTAGCACTATTTTTCGACTTTTCTATGCCGACGATGAAATCAGCGGATGAAATCAATGCTTGCCTTAAGCTTTCGTATTTGCTATATGAAAAGAAGCTACAGTTGACGACACATATGTGAGATGACTTGCAAAACGATCCGTCTGCGGAGATTTTCTCAAATCAATTCAAGCTGTGCGATGCATCAGGTCCTAAGTAACATTGTGAGATTCTCTTCGTCGACTTTTTCTGCGTTCCTACGGAAAAATAAAGTGTAATTAAAGATTCAATACGTCAAAAACATCGGCAAATCGTTGAATAGACAAACTATTGATGAAAGAGAAAGTAGACGAAGAACTAGCTTAAATTGTTGGCGATTGGCAATGAGAAAGTTAACGTTTTCACCAGATTGATTTCGTTAACAGCCGAATTTCTGTCATTTCACACCGAAGAAAGAAGAACTCATTTTGAGTGTTTCCCTGGACTGGAATTGAATCCTGACCCACTGGGGTGCCAACTAAAGGGTGTCCACGATGAAATTGCCACACACAAAATTGATTCGCAAAATTCGAGTTTTCATCCGATTGCCATCAAATTTTCAGTGATTGAGAAATAACATTTTACCATTTTACTCGTATTTTATTTACAGTCCATACGCAAATGCCCGCACCTGCCTTAACCCCGGCCATACAGATTCTGCACAACCTGTGAATCAA
>JASCZW010018666.1:0-15040 GCA_034211315.2 Aedes japonicus | reverse complement strand
AACTCAATTGAAAACAATTTCCAGCCCGAAAGATCACTTGGATTGGACCGAGAATTGAAGCCACAAAGCTTGGTATTGGAGTGCCTTTAACTAAGTGGGTTATCTGTGGCTGAATATTGATGAAATAGGAAGTTTTACGTTTATGTGAAAATATATTGCCATAAATTAGAATATATCTCCTGCGCAAGCTAGCAAACCATACCTTTCCATGAAGCCATAACGGTCCATCTAAAACCATTTTTCGTTCAATCATATCAAACATGAATCCTCACCGATAAAGCGAACATCGCCTCGAGTCGTAAAATTGTTGCATTCCCTTTATCGCGCACTGTCTAGCCGGGTAAGCCAAGTCAATAATCCTAGTAAAAGTACGTGCGTACAAAGCGCAACTGTGTCTATTCAGTCAAGTGGAAAATTTCCCCAAAATGATGCAGGAACCATATGAACTTGCGAAAAAAAAAACCAAACACTTCTAAGACACCTAGACAGGAGCCATAACCGGACGAGACACGAGACGAATCTTGCGATAAATTTATCATCCAAACAACACCTTATGCTAGTGGTTACGAGGGGATTACAACTTTGCGTTCTCCGGCCCTGGGCCGAGGAGGGGGGGGGGGGTAGAGGGGGAGGAAAAAAGTAAAGCGCATCTTGGCGACATTGAGACAGAGACCGTCGCCACCGTCACGTCATTTACGCGGTCAGTCTCAGTTTTGGCTGACAGGACTCGTCGAGGATATGGGAAGCAGCAGCAGTCTCGGAGTTGGTGCAATTTGATTTGATGAGGACAGAAAGTGAAAGTAATTGAAGGCAAATGGAATAAAGTGGGTCGTACAGCTGACGGCGGCTGCGAATACAGATCGATAAGGTTCGTTCGTTTTGATTCCGATAGCATCTATCACTGGATGACGCAGAGCCAGATTCGGAAGGTGGGTATGGCGGCAGAAAATATAACTTAGAATTCGTCTGGTTATCGATCGTGAAATATTTGACGAAAAACCATTAAATTTTTGGCAATTTTGCTATGATACACATTTTCTAACGACATCTGTCTTGTTAGTTAGTATTCAACTTGTGAAAAAAGTAGAGGAAATGTTGGAGGTTTTCGATATTAAGCTTAACTGTCAAAAAAAAAAAACCTGCATGGAATTGCATTCAACGATTTCAAGCATAATTATAATTCAAGCTCATGAATTTTATTATAATTGGCCATCCAGATCTATCTAATGAATCTAATAGAAATTCACGTGTAATAATTGAATCTATTTTATTATCTATTTTATTATAATTACTTTGAATTTACAGTCCTCTAAATTGTGACTTGACAACAGGACATGCAAAACATTATTTTGAAAAGATGGCTAGAAAATTCAAAACGTTCTCGGAAAACTGTCTTGAATTTGGTCGGTGCGTCTCAGAAAACAGTCTCACTTTTGAGCCCGGTCAATAATGAAACTTCGAAAGCGGATTGGAACTTTAGTGAAAGTGACTTCAGCGCCAACATGTTAGTTATGGAGAGCTCAGATATTTGGAAATAAAAGCAAATCAATGCAAGAACTAGGAAAAACACTCGAAAATCATTTACGAAGAAATTGTGTTCCGTACATCGAGAGGACGGCGATGATTGTAAGATCTGTCCAAATCTTACTTTACCAAACACCCCCACACCTGTCGCATTTGAAAATGACTTATTTTTAAATCTGGACGTGTGTTTGTTTAAGGATTGTATCAAAAATAAGTTATCCACATATTTTTCTATCACATCATATTCAAAAATTTTGTTTCAAACAAACAAATGGATGATTCTTCATCGTACGGGATTGAACTTGAACACTGTGAAGACCGGATAAAATTGATATTATTCTTTCATAAATTTTTGATCAAATACTTTTCATCATGTTGCGGACAAGTGTTTCATCACATTTCCTGGACGGCTTAACCTATTTTTTTAACTCACCTGCTTTAGCAGGCGAATTGATGTATTTCGTAACGAAATCTATACCCTTTTCCGTGAGCCAATTGAGAGTTGTTTTGGCGTAATGCGCCGACGTTAATTCCAGCCAAACAGTGGAGGAGTACTATGCTTCTGCTATAAAGGTAACAACCTCTTCTGCAGACACTCAGATCGATAGATTTCCGTTTTGATTGTTCCGGTAGTGATGATAGACTTCATACTGCAGGAACAGATTGCCTGCTATACCAGCTCTTTTCGACCAAACTTCTTCACTCGAATCGACGTAGATATTATGGACTTGGGAGGGTTTATGAACCCTCTTTGACATAGGTCTTGTCGTCCATCAAAAATACATGCATTCGGTCGCTGCAAAACTCGTAAATATAATTTCCTGGCCCTTATTGCTGCACGTTGCTTCTGTTCTGCACGTTGCCTGGCTATTTCCTGCTTCTTGTAGGTCTTAAGGTTGTTTCGTTTCTTGATACGTTGACTCATTCCAAAGCTGGTTCCCTCTCATGTATCGACATTAATTTGTTCTTTAGAATTAGAACAACCACTTTCTGATCCAGTTTAGAGTTGGAAGATCTGCGTTTATCCTGGCAGTTTATCCAAAGAACAGTGTTCTCCAAACATGTATTTTACACTCGCGTGGTGGATTACAAAGTGCTTCGTCAATTGTCAAAAACCTTAATTTTCACGTCTTTTCAATGCGTGACAATTTAAAAACGAAGAATTGAAACCGTGCAAATAAGTTAAAAAAAACGAAAGATTACAGTCAAACGCACAGCATGCTATGATTTTTTTTATTAATCATTTATTTGTAAAGGATCAATCAAATCAACTTTACAGAGCCAAATTTTCATATTTTTATACATCATTTATCTTAAAACTAAAGTTAGGGGGATAGAACCGATTACTCGCGGCCGTCTCTCGAAAGAGGGTGGGAATTTAAAGTATGGTTTACATAACACATTAAATTTAAATTATAAATAAACAAAACACTTATGACTATACAATTTATGGTGTTCTTTTGACTTGAACATTTTTTAAAAAAGAAAACAAAACACACATACACAGATAAAAAAAACTTATAGTAAACATACAGGTTAAACTAACTACAATCTAAGGCTAATGTTAGTCATAAATACATAAATGAGTGTCATGTACTCCAAATCACATACAGCCAAAATATCTCGAATTAGGACATTGTACAGTGGGAAAAAACGGACCCAAATTCCCACAGATGAGACGCCGCTGGATTGACTGCATGACAAATATCATTTCTTATGAGAAATTTGCCAAAAAATTGAATGGTGCCATTTTCAGCCTGCGTCGAGCCCCGGAAATGGTCCATTTTACCCTATTTACCCCTAAAAATGTGTCTGTTTGAGTTGGCATCAATGCACAGTGGTCCAGTAAGCTACTTTAGGCGGACATGAGGTTTGCAATGGAAATTTGTGGTATTAGAGCTTTGGTTACTTCTGAGAACTTGTTGCAAACTAATTGTACTACAATTTGTATGAAATTATTTTTTTCTTGCATTAAACGCAAGAGTGGCGTATACACTAACTTTTTTATGAGCTAATATCGTGAGATAATATGTTCAGCAAAATTGTAGGAATTGTTATTATAAAAAGCTTTGTAGAACATATTTTTTGTCTACCTTCAAAGCCTACTGCGATAATTCCGAAATTCAGTAAATAATAGATTTTCGACTAAAAGTCATTCATTTTTAACTTTTACCGGCTTGCTATGTTCTACAAAGTTGTTTGTTTAGACATTTGCTACAATTTTGCTGGATACACCATAGTTGTATTTCTTCTTGTTTTCATTTTATAGTAAACTCTCAGTTGAATTTACGCCACACTATAGGCCTCACAACATGAAATGGAGCACCTGAAAAAAATATGGCATACCATGACTTGATTCAACACACCTTAGAGTACGTTTAAGGAGAATTTGGGAGAGATGATATTTTTCTATCTTTTTTAAAGCTACTTTCTGTAACATACAGTTTTCAATAAAAACATACATCAGGAGCTCAAATAGAATCAAAACACACAGAAATCATGGCTATCTCTGTTCAGTATATGACAATAACGAAGTGTTTTCATAGAAAAACGCTTAATAGGATATTAGTTAATTTTTATTAAGTTTCGAGCATAGAATCCTATTTCATATTAAAAACTCTGGGGAATCGAATGGAGCAAGTTTCATTCAGTTCCGAGCTGCTAATATGAAATAGGATTCTATGCGGGCAAACCATTCAGCGGAGATTGTAGTAATATTGATGCCAACTCAAAAAAAAAAACATTTTCAGGGGTAAATGGGGTAAAATGGACAATTTTCCGGGCTCGGCGCAGGCTGAAAATGGCACCATTCGATTTCTTAGTGTTTTTCACGCACGACATGGTCTTTTTCATGTAGAAAATTCAGCGGCGATTGTAGATATATGAATAAAAACTTAAAAACACACAAAGATAGGGTGAAATGGGGCAAAATGGACAGTTTACCGATTCTGTAACTAAACGAAAATAACACTATACGATTCCTTAGATTTTTCACGTAAGATAGGCTGTTTTCAGCCAAAAACTTTAGCAGCGATTGTAGCTGAAAGGGTATGAACAAGACAATCTCAAATTAATGAGGAAATTGGGCAAAATGAGCCACTTTCCGATCTCAGAACTGAATGAAACTGGCACCATTCGATTCCCCAGAGTTTTTAAAATAAACGAAATAGGATTCTATGCGGGCAAACCATTCAGCGGCGATTGTAGTAACATTGATGCCAACTCAAACAGACACATTTTTAGGGGTAAATGGGGTAAAATGGACCATTTCCCGGGCTCGGCGCAGGCTGAAAATGGCACCATTCAATTTTTTGGCAAATTTCTCATAAGACTTGATATATTTCAAGAAGCCAATCCAGCGGCGTCTCATCTGTGGAAATTTGGGTCCGTTTTTTCCCACTGTGCATTGGGTTGTCTACCTCGAGCCCGAAGGGAATCATAGAGCTCCGATCTGACTCCACGATGCTCAGCACAAGACCAAACAACGTGATCTGTGTCCTGATAGCCTTGTCCACACTCACAGAGATTGCTGTCGCTCAGCCCAACTCAAGATAAATTAGCGTTCAAAGAATAATGATTGGACATCAGGCGAGACATCACGCGAATGAAGTCCCGACCCACATTCATCCCCCTGAACCATGATTTCTTCGACACCTTTGAGATAATAGAATATTGCCATCGCCCCAAATCCCCTTTACTCCATTTATACTGCCAGGTGACGAGTGACTGTTGACGATAAATAGGAAAAAAATCGTTGAAGGCGATTTGTCGATCATAAATATCGCCTTCCATAGCGCCCACCTTTCTCTTTTGAATAACTTTTGTACCTCTCCTGAGTCCACGCCGACCTTTTCTTTTTCAGGTGATGTTTGGCGTCTTTGTAGAAAATCTGATGGTCCAGTACAGTCGCCAATGGACTCGTTCCAAACTTCGCTAGTTGGTCTGCGACTTCGTAGCCACGTAACCCAACGTGACCAGAAATTCATTGTATCGATGTTCCCATTTCGTGAGCTGCCTCCAGTTTTTCTTACAGTAACGTTTGAATTAAAAAATGGCCTTGTTTCGGATGGTGAAAAAATAAAAGCTAAGACAGATAATTGCTTTTGATCAATTTCCCATGGAAGGTAACTATTTTAGATAACTTTCACGCCCTTGCGAGCGGCCTTCCAGAAGTAAACCGGAACATTCGCCATGGTTGACAAAAACATGCGTGTAGACATGTTCTAGAGATCTTTCTTCGTTTTAATTATCAATTCTATCTCAGTTTTCGCGACAAAATTTTTGGAGTTGATCTAACGCTTCAGGTTGGCCCAGAAATTCTCGATGGGACGAAGCTGGGAGACGCTGGGCGAGTTCTCCGCTTCGGGACCGCAACGATATTCAGCCGCTCCATCTTCTCCAACGATCGCTTCGAGTAGTGGGCCGATGTAAAATCCGGCCAGAACACCGCGTCTTCGCCCTTATGGTATTTTTTGATGAACGTCGCAACTGTCGACAGGCATTTCGTACTATAAATTTCCCCGTTCACGGCCAGTCCAGATCGAAAGAAGAGTGGCTTTGACATCCGCTTCTCGCTGATTGTCAGCCACAGCAGCACCTTCTTGGGGAACTTGGTGTGTGAAATGAACTTCACCTCGGAGCTCACTTCCTTCGTGGGGGAAGTAAAATACGAAATCGTTGCCATCCAGGGGTCGTCGTCCATCGTCGCGATTCGCCGGGAAAATCGAGTTGACCATCTTATTCAGCTGCTGCCGCTGTGTCATTGCCTGCAGCTGCGAAAGCAGTGGACGTGACTTCCGCTTCCTGACATGTATGTTCATGTTCACCTGGTTCTTTTCCACTGTTTGGCCGGTTGAATCGACCTCACGGCCAAGCGCACGCAGCGATGTAGCCACTTTTCCCTTTGTCTTCCTCTTCGGCATCCTTTGAAGTTTCTTGTTGCTCAGGGTCGTCGGCCGTCCGGAACAGGGCTTTCTTTCGATGCTCTGATTGTTGTCTAATAGTGCCAAGATGTTGTAGATGCCGGAACGGGTGTATCCGGCGTTCACAAAGAGCCGCACGATGTTTGTTTTCGAGGCGGCGGGGTGTCGTTATTTGAATGCTCACACTTCTGAACGGAGTTGCTTCACTGTTTTTGCCATCAGAATGATAGAGCTGTCAAATTTTGTCTGCTGACTCATGGGTTACTATGGTTGATACTGCATGGGTAGTTTCGTGAGTATGGGTACAGGTGAACCCATGAAAAATCGTCAATTTTTGTCAATTTCGGTTAATTCAAACGTTAGTGTTCCTCCTTTCTGTCATGGAATCAGTGTATAACACGTAGAAGTGGAGCTGTTTTTATTCGATGAAATTTAATTAATTTCTTTAGATTTATTTTTGGTAACCTTGGTTTGTTTGGCGTTCCGGCTTGGTGTCTTCATGACTTTGTAGATGCGACGCGAACCCCCAACCCAAATGCAAAATGACCTCTTCCTGATTATGTTGTTGGTATCGAGGAATGGGCTTACATGGCTGTGTGCCAAATGCTGTTAGATTCTATTCTAGAATTGTTCCAGCTTTGTTCGATTGAAACGAGTTTTGACAGTTTGATGGGAAGCTCGTAGTGATAGTTGCCCCTACTTCTAACTGTAGGGCCTATTTTGTTAGCTTGGGTACTTTATTAGCAATTTCAGCATATTGTAGAAAAGCACAGTTGTAAAGGAAGATCGAGTTCAATTCCCGGTTTGAGCTTGGGTTTTTTTTTAAGTGTATGTTTTTAAAATTTTACAGCAAATAATAATTTCAACAAACATGAAAAAATAACAATATAGACTTAAGTCTCGATATTCACCTTGTCATTCATCAGATAAGTTGACATGTCCCTGGTAACAGATATATTCAATTTTGAATTGTTCACCAGATAAACGGCAGTGCTGCTGCTCTCAGCTTTTCACAGTGAAATATTGCAAAGTCATTAATTGCACACCAGATACAAAATTTCTTCCCCCTTCCTCTCTCCACCATCACTCCTTTCTTTTCACCCGGTCAAGATGTGTATTGATATCAGCGAAAACGAACTAATTAATCACGACCACTTTAAACTCCCTTCTGAAAAGTGCATCCAAATTGGTCCGTTAAATTGCAATATCATCGTTTTAGGAACCTCTCCTGACAGTAAGCCCTTTTTGGCTTGAACGAAGTTGTTATAAGAAGATGAAAAAGAAAAAAAACGATGATAAACATAACACAGCGACGTGCAACCTACAACTACGCCCCTGCATCTCGCGGTTGTTTGATTGCAGACAGTTTAAAAAATGCGATTTCACGAATCGAGGACCGGCCCTCCTTATTCTCTCGGCCCTAGCGTTCCACAGTAACGGCAAAGATTAATTGCAATAAATTTTTCTTAAGCTGCTGGCCACAGAAGGTCTCGCGCTACTTTCTTTGCATTTTGGCCCAAAGAGGTGTATCCTAACTAAGTGCTGCAGTGGATAAAAAAAAAGGGCTGAGGCAGAGGACAAGAAATGAACCTCAAAGAATGCATCCTTCATACAGGGCTCTCTCTCCGCTAGCTGACAGGTGACAGCGACCGGTCAATAGAGCTGTAATCATTATTCATTTGCATGCGTCTTTGGTAAAAGGGATTTTCTCGGCGCTCTCGTCGTGAGCTAATGAGCGATTTTTGTTGTCCATTTGGGGCGGATTATAATCAATCATAGAGGAAATATTACGCAAAGCTGCACAGCGCAAATGAGTGCTTCTTTGCATACTCGGCCAACGTGAATGGTGCGATGGTGCTTACTCGAAGGATAAAGAAGAAACGATTGGTCGGAAGATCCTTATCAAATGGACTGTTCTATTTAAATTTTACGAGTCTGCTAGTAAGGTTCTACAAACACCATGCTAGTTAACATATGCAAAGACATGCATTCCTGTTCGGCAAATACTGGTCACTCACAAATGCACTGCTGGGATATTAGAGACAGACGTCTACTCCATCGTTGCATCAGAGCTATTTGTACGTTCAGTAATTTAATATGTGTAAACTACCAGACCAGTGCTTCATGATATGCAAAAACGATTTGTAGAAAGCTTAGTAAGATTTGATTAGTGCATCTGTTGGCTCTGAAAATTCTTCGATGCACACTTAGTGTAATTTTTCAATTGTCATATCAACGATTAAAACTTGGTATATTTTTCAATACAAACTACCAACTGCCACCATAGACCGTCTGGTAGGGATGTGTGACACATTCACTTCTAACTTCACATGTTTCCCGTTCGTGCAATCGAAAAGAAGCAGTAAATTGTGGGTGATAATTGCTCCAGATCCGTTTGCTTGGCGTCCTGGAATTCAACGCAATTACGATAGCAAATTGATGTTGTCGCTTTTGCTTCTTCAGTTTCTGCTATATCTGTCGTTATCCATACAGAAGCAGCAGGAGTGTCTGAGCTTGTTTTTTTTTTGTATGGACGATATTTTTATCGGATTCTTCTTGTGTTATCCTGGAATCGGTTTTAATGTTTTCAGACATACCCATCATGATTGCAACCGCGAAATTGTAGCATTTTATATGGCGGACTAGTGTGCGATGGAGAAGGATTTTCAAGTGGTGTAAATAATCCGATAATTTCGTTTTGTGGATCCATTTCGGTTCGATGTTATTCATTCGTGGGTTGAAGGCATTCGTGAAATCAAAAATAGATTTGAACCTGCAATGTGGGTGGGAGATTGACGAATTTCAAGAGATTCTTTTAAATTTAATCAAAGCTTCAAATTATCCACGAAGATTCATACTTTGTTTTAACAAAACCTATCAGTGTTGTATTCTCATTCAACTATTTGTGTGACAAGTGCAATCAATTTTCATACTCGTTCGACGTTTGGAAAAAAATATCGACTTGTCGTTTTATCACTTGAGTCGGAAATAACACTGTTGTTTTGGAACGTCTTTCATGAGTGACCGAAAACTATACACATTGTATTACTTTTGCGTGAATGCCCATCGACTTACCGTTCCAACTGAACTTTTTCTAAGTCTGAAGTTCTTACGATTAAATTAAATTGCATCACTTTCAATGGGCTGTAACATTTCGCCCTTTGGGTTGATTTCAACAAAATTTTGGGTGAAATGACCTCAGCGTGTATTGTTTACACTGCGTGAGTTTCATACAGAAATGTGTCGTAGTTTTGAAAATGGAGTCGAAGAAACAGCAATTGCGCGAGAAAATTTGGTTACAACCCACATATTTCGCACCGAGCCATCGGAAAGATGTTGAAAGTTCACCAGTCTACAGTGTCTCGTGTCATAAAACGTTTCGGGGAACGTTTAACTGTCGATAGGAATAAGGTGAGTGGTAGAAAAAGTGTTCCATACTGTGTGAAGGATCGCAACCGAATGTTTGCTGCCTTCAAACGCAAACCCAACTGTTCTGTTCGGGATGTCGCGAAAAAGCTGCACTAGACCAAAAGTTTGGTGCCGAAAGCCAAGAAACGAGCCGGGGTTCAAAAACTCCAAACCTCAATGAAAAACAGAATAGGACAGCTAAGACAGTCTCTCAGAAAACAGCAAGTGTCAAAGTTACCCAAGAAATTCATGATTTGGCAGGAAATTTGTTCGTGTGGTAAACGGAGCAAGCCTTTCGTGACAACTTCAAATGTAAATGGTCAAGTATACATGATTGAATGCCTGAAAAAACGACTGCTTCCGTTTCTCAAAACACACAACGTTCGACCAATTTTTTGGCTGGACCTAGCCTCTTGTCACTACTCCAAGGATGTTCTGGAGTGGTACAAGACGAATGGTGTCAATTGCGTGTCAGAGTATCTTAATCCCCCAAACTCTCCAGAGTTGCGGTCAATTGAAAAATATTGCGCTATAATGAAGCACGAACTTCGTAAGCATCCTAAAGTTGTCACTACAGAACAGGAAAGTCATGGTTGAAAGCGGAATAAAATGTCGGTTCAAGCGTTGAACAAAATCTTATGCGTGATATTAAGAAGAAAGTTCGGGCTTTTGAGTTGTGTAAAGAAATACAGTGTAATAAAAATACCTAGACCAAGATAAAGGTGCGATACGGTCAAAATTTGATCAATATCAACTTGACGTATTTCTTTCAATTTTGCATTTTAAAAACCTGAACACCCTCATTTTGAAGGTGTGTGTGTGTAGAATGTTGCTCCTATTTTGATTTTGGAATTCACTCTTCAGTTGTCAAAATGCCGTCCAAGCAAGAAGAGCAGCGTATCAAAATTTTGCTCGCGCATCGCGAAAAATCCGAGCTACTCGCACGCAAAGTTGGCAAAATCGCTAAAAGTTGCCAAATCAACTGTTACAAATGTAATTAAAGTGTTTGAGGAACGTTTGTCGACAGCCAGAAAGTCTGGATCGGGGGAAATCGAAAACCGGAAGCCGCTGAGACGACAAAGAGAGTTGCCGGTAGTTTCAAGCGAAACCCTAACCTATCTCTCCGAGATGCCGCAAATAAGCTGGGTGTATCGTCTACAACCGTGCATCGAGCCAAAAAACGAGCCGGACTATCAACTTACAAGAAGGTAGTGACTCCAAATCGCGATGATAAACAAAATACGACGGCCAAAGCGCGATCCCGGAGGCTGTACACGACGATGCTGACGAAGTTTGACTGCGTGGTAATGGACGACGAAACCTACGTCAAAGCCGACTACAAGCAGCTTCCGGGACAGGAGTTTTATACGGCAAAAGGAAGGGAAAAGGTAGCAGATATTTTCAAGCACACGAAACTGTCAAAGTTCGCAAAGAAATATCTGGTTTGGCAAGCCATCTGTACCTGTGGCTTGAAAAGCAGCATTTTCATAGCTTCCGGGACTGTCAACCAAGAAATTTACGTGAAAGAGTGTTTGAATAAACGTCTGCTGCCTTTCCTGGAAGAAACACGGTTGTTCCGTACTGTTTTGGCCGGATTTGGCATCTTGCCATTACGGTAAAAAGGCCATGGAGTGGTACGCCGCCAACAACGTGCAGGTGGTTCCCAAGGACAAGAACACTCCCAACACGCCAGAGCTACGCCCAATTGAGAAATACTGGGCTATTGTCAAGCGGAACCTAAGGAAGACCAAAAAACTGATAAGGACGAGCAGCAGTTCAAGGCAAACTGGCTTTCTGCGGCGAAGAAGGTGGACAAGGTGGCTGTACAAAATCTGATGGCAGGGGTCAAGCGTAAGGCCCGGCAATTCGGATTTGGAAAAGCGGAAGCCTAACTGAATATTTTTCCTGAATTTTATACTAATTGAACTTGAAAAAGAAATTTAATTTGGTTTTTTAAATAAACGATTTCACCGATTTACACGCGTTTTCCCTTGACCAAATTTTGACCGTATCACCCTTTATACATTGAATTTTATTCCCTGAATATTTCATTATCATCGGTTGACAGACTTATTTTTGAGGACAAGTTTAAAGTAATGCAGTGAAACTGTGGACACCCTTTACAATTGCAAATATAGGGTGTCCCACATAACATTGTATCAAGAAAAAACGCCGTTAAAAAGTACCTTGTTGAGCGATCCTTTTCAAATTTTCAGGTAATAAAAAATAACCCACTAGTAAGCTTTTGACATATTTATTTAATTCGCCTTGAGGACCACAACCATACGCTCGAACTTAACGCTTAATTCCACACATTAGGTTTTGAACGACATCTGATTGCAGCTTCTGTTCTGTGCGGAAACCCACTTTTTCTTCATGTCTTCCTCAGAGATGCTTCCGTTTCAATGGCCAGAAGATCGTAGGGCCCTCGTGTATTTTCAACAGATAAAGGAGACACTTCTGTAGACACTTATTGAGGTAGATCTCCCCGTTAACAGTTCCGGTAGTCACAAACGGCTCACTCCGTTTGCCACATGAACAAATCGCTTGCCAATGTATTTCTTGGCTAACTTTGAAAGTTTCTGCTTCCTTTCCGTCACCGGAATATCAAACTTGTGCTGAGTAAAGAACAGTAGCCCCGGAAGCTGTCGGAAGTCCGCCTTAACGTTAGTCTCTTTCATGATGAGACAATGAGGCTTCGTTCGCATCTGGGTGTGCAGTGTCCGGGCCTGTGACTTTCCCATCGTATTTTGCCGTTCGTCACGATGTGGAGCCTACTGCACTTTGTAGGTATGCAGTCCCTTCTGGTCTTTGGCTCTCTGAACGAAAGACTTGAACAGATCCAACCTTTTGGCCGGGTGACGCAAATTTAAAAGAAGACAAGAACGATAATAGATTAATATTAGACTTTGGAAATTTCAAAGTTACTATCATATAACACCACATGAACTTAAGGGGTAAATAGATAAATTTTATTATAATTAGTATGTTATTATGTATTTCATCTAAACATCGTATTATTGTTATCATATCTTCATTGAACATTATAATCATTGTTAGATGAAAGTTTCAATGAAAGTGTTATATGACTGTAAATGACTTTTCTTTTTACATATTTAAATATTCTAACACATTTCATCCATCCATTTAATTAGGATACATACACGTTTTGAATACATGATTTCATGTTAAGATCTTTGAAGACAAGAAAAAGACTATAAAAGAAGCAATATACTACATCTATGTCATTATAGGATCATCAAATTTAACAACATATATAGTAGATACGGATGCCGTAGTAATTTTGTCTTGTATAAATGTAAACATTATTATATAAACATCAAATGCTAATACAGGACATTGAGAGGGGCCATCCGGGCACCCGATTGAAGCACTCTAGATGGTGAGAGTGTGAATGCTAACTCCCCTTTAATATGGGTTTTTTTAGAATCAGGCTCGGAAAACTGGTTCACAGAGTTAAGCGAAGGAGCTACTTCGACGAATGATTGACGACTCACCTCCGTTTTGCTATCTTCGAAAAGCGGGCTTTGGCATGGCGCCCGAACCTGATGATCAGTCGGCCACACTGTTACACTCAACCCGGCGTTGACGATAGCTGAAACCAGCCAGTTTTTGGTCCAAAAACTTACAGAGAGGAAACCCCATTGCTATCGGACTTAGCTTCCGTGCTACAATGGGTAGCCTATATCATAAATCATTATTCAAAATTGACGTACATGCACCAGGTAATGGGCAAACTGTGCTCGTCAAAGGTAATTTGCTAATTGTATTCTTTTTTGTATCTACTGTTTCTTCAAACAGCCGACGTCTACGTTCTGCATTTCCAGTGTTCCAGAACAAAGAGTTCAGGCAACCGTAACCATGCCCGGCTGGAGGCCAAAAAGGGTCACTCGTGGGAAAGTCCACCATCAACCGTTATCCTTTGACCACCAACTCCGTGTATTTCAAACACTGTGATGGAGCACAGAAAGTAAAGGAGTGAAAATACTGGTGAGTCAGTAATCCTTTTTTGAAGTGTGGCATCCGGACATGGAGGAATTTATTTGTCGATCGAGAAGCATGATTCGCTAAAGGCCAAACGTGTTTAACAAACAATCAAAGTTGGATGTCGTGCACATGTTCCGTCAAATTGGACTGCCACACCCAAGTCACCAAGTGATGCCATTCCCGCTTGCCGCAACGTTTTCTGAAAAAAAGTTTACAAATCACAAGAGCACAATAGAAGAGTAATTAGAATGCATGGAAAGTAAAACAGTGCTGTAGAATAAGGACTGTATCGAAAACAAACTGGCAACTCTTCCTTCTCATAGCATAAAAAAAAACAAAAAAACAAAAAAACAAAATCAAAAAAAAACTGTATCACTTAATTCAAGCTCCGCTCTTTTAGTCTAAACAATAAGATGAATGAAAACAACTTTATTCCCAGACTTGTCTGATTTCTGACTTCAGTAATGAGGTTTCTGACAATAGTTTTGTCTTATTTTCTGGCCGCAGACCAATTACTTTATAGCTTTTCCGTGTTCTTGCACTCTTTACTACTCTTCTTGAAGTTGCGCTTGACTATAGGCCAATAGCGTTCAATTGGACGACGCTGTGATCAATGTCTTTGATGTCTTTCTCAACTAAATCTACTCCATTTTCCTGCCATACGAGAAATTTCCTGCCATACGAGAATCTTTTGGACCTGGTTTTCTTCCTCTTCTAGGCAGCTCATCGAACGAGTAGTGTTCCCTGAAGTTGTTGATGATATGTTTTACACTTTCGTGATGAATTCCGAAACGTTTCGCTATTCGTAGCATCTCAAAAGCGATCGATCTGTACCGAAAGTTCAGAAGCTAATCAAGTTGTTGACAGATGAATTCGTCGAATGTAGGTAAGCTCAGCCTGATAGTCTTACGCGTGTATGGGTGAGCGCACCATTAGCGTGCCAATTTATTTTCGATACAATCCTTCAATATGTATGGAAAATTAATAGACAAATAGAAATGTAAATATACAAGAATTTGAGAGCTTGCTTTGCACAAATAAATATCAACCCATAATTTCTTATTCTCCGTAATAAATGTTGTTATTTTGGTGGTTTGATTCTTAGAATTATTGTTCAACTAGAATATAAGAATTATTATTATAGGGCTTAACTGTTGATTCGATTGAAATAGAAATTG
>JASCZW010018665.1:0-15028 GCA_034211315.2 Aedes japonicus | reverse complement strand
GGGTGATTCAAAAATGACGTCCATCAAATTTCAGGTTTTTCAACCCCCTCCCCCTCTGTCACACTTTGTCACAAATATGATTACCCCCCCATTGGACGTCACACTTCTGAAAAAGAATATATGCATATTGGTTTTATCGATTTCAATAATAACGTGTATTTTAGTTCAAATTGAATCATTTACATGTGTAAAGTTCTTCTGTCCACGGATAAGGGAAGTGTGTTTTGATGGAAATAACTGGCAGAGATAAGTGAAGATATTTGTTCGACATTTTTTCTTCTGTATAAAACGTAGTTTTTTAAATATTTTTTTTAAACTGCACTCACTTAAGAAACATTTTAGTTTTGAATTTAAAATAATCTTAGTTAAAAAGTAGAAGAAAAACTTGACTGATTATGATTCAGAAATGCCTATTCAATTAATAATTTCATTGTATATTTTTATTACTCTTGATAAATATTAAAGTTGCGATAGTTTTTAAGATTCAAAAACAAAGCTTTATTAAAATATGGTGATTCGTAGATTTTTCTCTAGACCACATCGGTATGAGTGGCTACATTAACATCTTTACAACCATCAAACTAACTAGATTACAATGGATAAAATTTAAGAAATGGGAGTTTTAGTTGAGTTTATATCATTTTTAGATTTTCCAATAATACTTACTTTAAAAATTCATAACTCATGAACCACACTCATGCACTTACACATCTATGTATGAGATAACCCCGGGTCTAATGTGGAAACCGGTGTTTTTTCCTCACTTTTGTGCATAAGTAACAGATTTTTGAGCAAAGTTACCGCATAATCGGGCAAAATCTGGCTTAAACACCATTGACTGATCTCCAGTTCCGCTCTGGTGAATAATTAAAGTTTGCAGTGCAAACTTTGTAAAACATCAATTGAGTTTTAAAAAGTGCTTGAAATTTTCTAATCAATATTCAGGAAAGATATTTTACACAACATTATTTCACGGTTAAGGAAAATTGTTCGGAACAATCAGAAAAACACCGTTTGTATGGCGAAAAACATCAAACCAACTTTTATGCGATTGCAAATTTTGATATATCGATATTGGATGTTGATCTCGAGATATGGAAAATTATATGGAAACATACATAATTTTTCTTGTAGAGAAGACGCGCAAAACATCATGCCTCGTAGAAAAAAGTACTGAAAATCTTGAAATTACTCAAAAGTCCGAAAAAGAATATGATCAGAAAGTGAAAAAGAATGAAATCATGATTATTCCAACAGAAATAATTGTTTTTGATTGCAAAATTTGATATTTAGAACAATACAATTTGAAAGCGATGAGTTTTTGTTTTTGAAATATATCGAGGATTTTCGTGAGTTACATTGAACAGTCTAGGAAATTCCACTGATATTTCATACTGGGAGATCAAAAATGATCGCACCTTGACATGGGTTTCAAAAAATCAATATTCCAATTTTGTGGGCAATTTTGGTATAGACGATGTTATTTTCAGATTTTCTGAGCCCTAGAAATTTTGTGTAAAAATTTGCAATTTCATAATTTTTTCAGTTTGCTGAGATAATTTAAAGCACTTTACCACCACAAGAATATTTTCCTTAGATGCAATCAGTTATCGAATTTCATAATTTACTCCTATTTTGGCAATTTACTATACAGGACTGAAATCATAATTTCTTGTTGATAATAAATTGATTGATTTTTTTCGCAAAGGGATGGTGTTGTATTCAAAGTTCCTGACAGTTTCTCTCAACGTTAAAATTGTGTGCAACACTTAGTCTAGATCATATTTTTATTGCAAGAAAATTTCAAGCACTTTCGATTCCTTAATTATAAACTTTTTAAAGTAGCAGGTTCTTCCTGACCGCAATCCTTAGCACTGTCCCATATTCATAAAATCAAGATTTCAAGATTTATAATATTCTTGTTGCTTTCAAAATAGAATATGTTCAACTGAAAAGATTGTTCGCGTGACGTATTTATTTTTAACAATGCTGTTTTTTCGTATAAAAAATGTACATGTTACTCCAAATTCATAGCTCTCACACTCTCTGCACAGCTGACGCTCCATGCATCATAGATCAACCAACGTCTTCGGCAACTAACGATTATTCCAGAAAGTATAAGCACAGACAGAGCGTTTAAGCAAGAGCAAAATTAATCGATAACTTCGTGTAAATTTACAAATCACTGGCAAGCGCTAGCGTAAGCAATCGTTGCTTCACTAACGCTACGTCAGTTCACTGGTCGAGGTGCCTAATAATGTGGTGAAGTTGCGGCATCTGCTAGCATGTCAAAATATCACTCGATCTTCGCCACATGCCACCCGATATTGACACGATGTTTGACGTGCAATCATATGCCACAAATCGTCTACAAAACTGGCAGGATTTGCTTTTTGCTAAATGCTTATTGACATTTCTAGACAAAATAGTCAAAAGGTCGAAAGTAACATTTGGTGCTTGATCCCACCAACAAAATAGCACCAAAAATAGATACAAGAGTTATTACCTCCTCCAGTTGGTAGTGGATGTAGATGTTAGGAACCTGGGTATTTCCAGGAAATTTAAGTTTTAAGTCATTGTTTACAAATGTTACTTTCGACCTTTGACGATTTTCTAGATTTAGCGATTCCTTTCAAATTGACGGTTGCGGAAATTTACACAAGTCGAGATTCAAGCTGAATGGCTGTGGTGTAAGCATATCTTATTTAAACGGTCATTTTGAATATAATGAAATATTTCGGCGTGTTTTGGCTGCGTCCTTTTGTTTGCTCATTTCTGAATGACAGAAGCATAAAAAGTGCTCAGTTTTGTGTTACCTATCAAAATGCGCGGTCTTACCTGAACACCGAAAAAGTATCGTGCACAAATGGTGAACTGTGAGCGGACTCTCCTTAAGAAAATTGGCCAAGGAAGAGAGTATAGGCGTCGGAGCTGTACGATCTGCGGATCGAAAATATAGAGAAACAGTGTACGTTTGAAGATGCGCCAAAGAGTGGTCGGAAATCCGGTCCTGTTAGTCCGGATATCGATAAAGAGATCTGGGATGCGCTACAAGCGAAAACCAGCGACTTCCGCTCGAGATGTTGCGAAAAACTGGGACCTCGTCGAGTAACGTCATGCGTGCAAAAGAAAGACTTGGGCTAAAAACATACAGAAAGCAGAAAAAACCAAAGAACCAAAACAGGCCACGTCCATGAAACTACGGGCCCTGCAAACTCTACGATTCGTTATTGTGTAGAATTCTGGTTGTATAATAATGGACGATGTGAAACTAGATTACGATAACGCTTCCGGACCACAATTCTGTACTGTGAAGCGAAGACAAAGAATCCGAAAAATTCGGAAGAAGGTTATGGTTTAGCAGGCAATATGCGAGTGTGGTAAAACATCTAGTCCGTACATCACAACGGAGACGATGAACACTCAGAAATACGTTGAGGAATGTCTCCAGAAGCGATTATTGCTGATGATCAGGCAGCACGAAAGTCAAGTAGAATGGTACAAAAGTCAAATGTATGTTTCGTGCCGAAAGACATGAATCCGCTGAACTGCACGGAGTCACGGCCAATCGAGACGTTTTGGCTTTAACCAAAGCAAAGCTTCGAAAATTCATAAAACCAGCGGACGACATCCAAATTTTAACAAGATTAACTAAAAGTGGTCGAAATGGTGGGAAGTACCACTGTAGTGGCAAATGGGTCATTGTCAGCGACAGAGGCCAGGTCGTTCAGTACCATCCCAAAGCTAACTGGGTCGATTTGAAATCAACCGCCTTGAGCACTAACGCTACCACATTATTTCGACAGTTGTTTCGATTGTCTGTCTGCACAATACCTCTAGCGAATAAAGCGACCACGAAGTAACACTCATGAATACTTTAAAATTTAGATCGGATAGCTTAAATTCTATTATCAATTAAGACACATTAAAATTGTAAGTAAAAAGTTGAATTTATTTAAAATAATGTTAACTTAAAAGTTGATATCTACAGTTCAGCACAAATATTGAAGAATATACAGTTACATTAGACGAAAACACATACGCAAACAGAAGGTCTGCTGGCTTAAAAACCTTAGTATATCTTTCGGTTTCGAAGCTTCCGTTTTCAAGGTGCTAATTTTCGATTTGAAAAGTTCTTCTACAATAGGATTCGTTTTTATATCTTGCCAGTATTCACACACCACCGGTTGGTTGTTAATTACTACAGCAGGTATGCACGACAAAATACAACACAATAGGATTTTCAACAAAATCAAACTTCGACGAAGTTTCAGAATGAAGCACAGCTCATGCGGTTCGTGCTCATTGACGATAAGAACAGTAAATAAATTTTATGCACTCACACAACTAAGTAAAATGTGTATTTTCACTTACCGTACACCCAAAACTTTTAGACGCTCTTTGTTTTCGTATTAACGCTGACAAATTTCAAATGCAAAATTGTTGGATGTCACATTTTGATAACCCTCCCCCCCCCCCCGTCACATATTGTCACAATTTGATACCTCCCCCCCTAAAGAGTGGACGTCATTTTTGAATCACCCCTTAAAGTAAATATACTGTTACTAACATGTGTAACATAAGTCCTGGGAATACTTTCAGGCGTTTATTTGACAGCATTAACAAACACACAGATGTCAACCAATGTACTTGTCACGTTCATCTGTGTTCCTACTGAACTGTCAAACTCAAATTGCGCAGTAGTTTCCATTAAAAATGTCGTACAAGCTGGATTTACGAGCACAAGTAGCCAACCTTTTTGGACGGCTTAGTACAAGTGAAATTTTGAGCGTGTTCAAAGACGAGCCAATATCAAAATCAACAATATACCGTGTTTTGAAAGATTTTCGTGATGGTAAAGAACCGGAAAATAAAAAGAAAAGTGGTCGCCCGACAAAATTGAGTGCCAGAACAACGAAAAAACTGCTGTCAAGCGCTGAAAACAAGGTTGGCCAATCAACACGCAAATTAGCACGAAAATTTCAGGTTTCAAACATGACAGTCCATCGGATTTTGAGAAAACATAACGTAATCTATCGGAAACGTCAGCGTGCACCAAAATATACACAGCAACAACTCGAAAAATACCAAAATGCTGCCGTGCACTTCGTCGCGAGCATTTTCCAAATGGAAAGTGCATAATTTTGGATGATGAATCTTACTTCACGTTTTCGCACCATGAATTGAGTGGCAACGATGGTTTCTATACTACTAACAATAAAACAACAACAGACGATGTTAAATATGCCAGCAAATCGAAATATGAGCCAAAGGTGTAAGTGTTGGCAGCCATGTCATCGAAGGGTATTTCAGCGCCTTTGATACGCCCAAACAAGGCCAAAGCTGTCAATTCTGACGTGTATATCAGCCAATGCTTGCCGAAATTGAAGCAATTCATCAACAAATATCACGCTGACGACGAAATCATGTTTTGGCCGGATCTTGCAAGCTGTCATTACGTGAAAAAAACATTAGATTGGCTTACTGAGCAAAACATACCATTTGTACCGAAAAAGGACAATCCAGCTCGTCCAATTGAAAATTTTTGGAGTGTTCTCAAACGTATGGTGTACGACAATGGCTGGGAAGCTAACTATGAGCAACAATTGGTTAAGCAAATCATGCGGAAGATGAAAGAAATAGACATAGACACAGTCCAGAACCTGATTCAACATGTTCGCCGTACACTGCGTAAAATCGAAGATAATGGTCCATTGAGCGTACTGTCAATATAAATAATTTATTAATAGAATAAAATACCCTGAAGAGCATTTTAAAATCCGATTGTTTGATTTCAAGTACCATGCTTTTGAATTTTTCCCAGGACTTATGTTACATATATTATACTGGATGTAAAGCAACTACATTCAACATCGTTTGAAGACGAAAAAAAGGTCTATCATTCTGACTCGTTTTGGGTGACCTTCGCTAATTCTGTTCTCTTAAATTGTGTTAAATTGAATAGAGGTATTTTACCATTTCTCTCTTTCCTCATTTAGTTATTCCTAACTATTTTACATACTAATATCCTAATATACGTCTTTTCTTGTTTCCTTGTATAAATGTTTACTTATTTAATGATTTAATATGTCCTTATTTTCTTGTTAGTTTATTTCATTAGTCACTTCTTTTCTTGTTTCCTTGTGAACAGTAACAGACCGAGGGTTAATAATTGTACTAACTGAAACATTCCTGATTGTTGTTTAATAGTGCCAAGATATTGTAGACGCCGAAAAAGGCGTATCTGGCTCCACAAAGTGCCGCACAATGTCCGTTTTCGACGCGGCGGGGTACCTTTCTTTGGACGCGCACACTTCTGAACGGAGTTGCTTCACTGTTCTTCGGGACTTCTTGGGAAATTTAGACACCTTTCTTGTCCGGAAGTACTCGGCAACGGGCAAAGATCCAATTTCTGTCTCGACTAAAATGGGCATTTGAATTATTTAAAGACGGTCATATATTTAAATTTCGGACACTTTCTTTTCAAAGAAGTTTTTGAATTATTTCACGAATTAACGTAAAATCTAATAAAGGTAACTGAATTCAAAAGTGTTGATATTATTGATTAAAATAGTTTAAAATGAGGTTAGATAGAAATACCATACATTTTCAAATTGTGTCCTCCATATTAATCATTGACATTAAGACGACACCTGATACCGAAGCACACCTTTCGAACGCTGTTCTCCAACATCGGCTGTCTTGTGCGCGTTATGATAGAACTCAGGGTCTTAAAACTAGGGTGAGATGTTTTGCTGGCTTGTGGTTTAACATACGGCCAAATCGATTAATCCAATGGGTAAAGGTCAGGACTGCTAGGGGGTAAAAATTTTTTTGGTCAAAACTTCATGTTTTCCATCAGCCATCGTTGGGTCCACTTTGACGTGTGACCTGTTGTAGAACTAAGTATTGATCTTCATGCCAAAGTTCCATTTATTTTAATGCAAACATCAGAATGTCCATACTACCCTCCAAATCCTACCGTTCTTTAGGGTATTCAGGGCAATGCAGATTTTTAAAGCTACCACAACAGGAAGGTTCTACAGTAGATTTTATCGAAAGGCATACAATTCTCTCAATTGCTTCCAATTCCTTCCAATCGAGATACATTGGTAAATTATCGATCGGAAGTTTAAAAGACAAGAAAAATGCTGCACAAATTTCCAGACATTGGAACAAAGTAGCCACCGAGGATGAGAATCAACTCTTCTCTACAATGTTTTGCCTACTAACTCGGTACGTAATCTCAAACCTTGGGTAGATGTACCATACGTGGAGGTACGTTTCCTTTGTAAATCAATCAAAAAATATTGTGTGGTTTAACACGTCACACGATTGATTTTAGTCAGTATTTTCAGGCTAAAAGAGATCCGAAAACCGCCATTCAAACAATATTTTTTGTAAAACATCTTGTGCTCCAATAATGGAGACAAACTGGAGGTAAAATGTAACATTAGTTCGGATAGTATCGCAATCCACTGATTTATTATAGAACTCACCATTAATAGATCTCCTAATGCATCGATTATGTCGTTGATGAAACTTCATGGAAAACCCATGCCTTCACTATGCGTACTATATCCACTAATGGTGCGTTTATCCTAATCGAATATATTCGAAGATGTGTAAGCAAAAAATTAACTGATTCAATTGATATTTTCACGATTCGTGCAGTTCTCACAAGCTCTCATCTGGTGCTCGAGTTGGATAGTGATTGAGTGTCACCTCTCACTGTACTCACTGAGTCACCCCATTCCACCATGCCCGAGACCGTTAGACCACTCACAGAGCATCCGTTATTCGAGCAGCACTCACCCGACGAACATTTTCTTCTCATTTTCCGAGGTTGAGGTTGAGAAAAAGTCAGCAAGAGAAAATGCCTGCCGCTTCGGAAACGACATGCATTTTTGCTTTTAACTTACCAGTTCTGCCGTGAACGGTGTGGAAGCAGCACACATTTTTTGAAAGGAGCCGATGGCGGTGTTGCGTGCGTTTCCAGAAGCAAAATACGAAATATGTTCGTAGGTTGAATGTGATGATCTGCTGGGGCAGGTACGGCTGTCGGCTTTTTTCACACGGAAGCGCGTGACTGGAATTAGAGCGAGTGTCCCGGCAGAGTCAACTCGGCATACTCTTCTTGCTGTGCGTGCATATGTAGATGGGATACTCTTTGCGGTTTGACTCTTTTGCTGATGCTGATGGCACACGGCTGAAAGGATGAAGGCCACTTTTTTGCACGGATGCTTCTTCTTCGAGATGGGTAAATCCGAAACGCACCGGATAGGGACATAGCATTTGGATGTTTGTGTTTGGAAATGTTTCTTGCCGTTCGCTTCTCTGTGCAGGTGCATTACCCAGTGACAGCGATTGATTTTGTTCGGCTCCGGTTTGGGGATCATTTGGCAACCGGAAAAACCGGAAGGATAAATTGTGTGTGTCACCATTAGGGAATGTGATTAGTGGACGGTGAAAAGTTCCGGTTACCGGTCCGTGACTTTCAACCTGCATGATGTAAAGAAACAGTGAACCACAACTGACTTATGTTGGGTGCGATGGTAACTTCGTGCATTCCCAAGCTGAAAATGCACAGAACGTATCATTGGGTGGTGCACACAATATTCAATTTTTTATGTTGCTGTTAGTAGAGAACGTTTTCAGCTAATAACGATTTCACGCAATCTTAGACCAAGTTGTAGGATAAATTAAGCGTTCAATTAGACCTACTATTATTTTTAAAGTAGCTCCACAAAAATTATGCATGAATAATACTGTTCTTTGCACAGCTTGGAAGAAATATTGAAATATAGCGTTATCTTACACAGCAAAACAATATGTAAACTACACGTGATTGAAACCAACCTAGTTTGAAGAATACATCAATGTACTTCCAAAGAGAAAATGAGCTTTCAATTAAAAATCACGTACAAAAACCCAGCAGTGAAAACGATTCAAAAACGCATGCATCTTCAGTGAATGCTACAATGTTTGTTGAAAATGCAATGTAGAAATAAGGGGTCTTCACATTAGGCCGGGCCGTGTCCGGGCCGGAGCCAGAAAGCTTTTATTTCACGGCCGGTATATTTTGTTCACTTCACACTGTACCGGGATTCTATGTTGCAGATTGAACGCACACATCAATAGAGCTCAGTTATTTTTTGTTTTTCTGTATATATCAATAATCCCTTTTAGTCGAAAAGTCGGTAATAATTATTTGTAATGCCTGTGGCAATATTTGCAAATTCCTCAGCCAGATTTGTTAGAAGACGAATACCACTTGATACACTTTTCGATAAAGTCGATAAGTCTTAAAAAATCATCCTCACCAACCAATTTGTTGAAAAACTTTACTGATTGTTCATGAAGCATTTCCCCGATACCCGGAATATGACGTTGACTTTGTTTTGCAAATCAAATTACAATTAAGCCTGTGGGTCGCGTATTTGTTTAAATTGTTTACGGGAAACAAGAAGTGTCATAAAATTTCACTTAAATTGATTCAATAATAATACAGGCCAATATTTTAATGGATACTCGCAATATTATCCATGATCTTCATGTTACTTTTTTGGATAATATATATGATTGAACGAGTCTGGATGCAATACCTTTACATATCATCGGGGACTGAAACTCATTTTTTCAAATCACTAATAATCTGCACTTAATAATCAAGGGACTATTCTTGAACCCTGTAGTTTTTTCTGTCAAACTCTACAATACACACAAAATTTCAAAAATATGTATGAGAAAAACATCAACGAAAGGGTAGGACGGTCTGATGCTTCTAAAAATGAGTAAATATGGTTTATTAACAGGACCCAAATAGAATACCCGACAGCCGCTTTTTTCTTTTCAAACTTTGTGTTAAACTTGAGAAGCCATTTTTAAACTCATTATTTCACAATTTACGTGAAGCTCAGGCGTATGTTTCTGGCGATCAGAAACGTCAATAAAATTCGTTTGTGACTGAAAAAGTAAAAACAAAGATGAATGCTTGGATCAACCAACAGATGAATGATAATACCTATCCCAACTATAAACAAAAATCTTCATTATCAGAATTCCAAATCCGAATGATTACCTATAAGAGCAGGAGTTCCTCAGGGCAGAATTCTTGTGTCAATATTTGTTAATATATTCAGTAAGCACCCCCTATTTTATCTTTGTTCGCTGACGAAAAAGGCATTGTTGATTAGGAAGAAGCCATCGTGTTATTTGCAGCCGATAGCAAAACAAAAAAAAATTAGATATTATCACTTCTAATTTTCAACAATGGAAGACTTCTCCCAACGCTTCCCAAATTTCAAGTATAGTTTTTCCTTTTCCAGCTAATTTCTTGAAAACTTGTAGTAATCACATAGATAATAAGAACGGAGTTCCAAGTTCATGGTCAAATCCAAGGCTGTCATGATCAATAAAAAATTTCATGCAATGTTGAATGAAATACACCTGATAATCTCATCGGCTGAGGAAACGACGATTGAGATTTCTTCAAATTGTCATCGATTTTTTTGACATTGTTTTGGTCATCGCAATTACAAGCTCGTTTATTGATATTATTACTATTTTTAAGGCAAACCATTAAATGCATTTTTCATTCTATCGATGACATATGGCTTGGCTTATTTCATAAAAACAAGTTAGTCATTTAGGAATCAAAATCCATGAGAAAAAATCATATGGGTGCGAGATGGCTCAAGAAAGACAAGAAAACTCATGATAGTTCGTTTCTTCCCGTGATAGTGAAATGTACAGTTTGTTTCATTGTCGCATGACAGCCGTGACCAGAGCTGGTCAAGTCAATTGAAATACCTTGGGATGATAATTCAACAGAAATTAACTTATAGCAATCACCTTTAATGTATTAAAGCTATGTGAAATAAATATATAGAATATTAATAATTCTAATGCACAGCAAATCCGTTTAAATTAAGAATCAACTTCTAATATTTAACCCTTATGTGTTCGACAAAAAAAAAACACCTTTAAGTGATTGACAGGATACCCGGTTACCCACCGAATTCAAATGGTTATAACTCTGCCTATAAGGGGCCGATTTTTATTTTTTTGCACAGTTAGATTCAAAAACTCATTGGCTTTTAGGAAATATTCAACAATGACCGTTTGAGTTCATCTGGTTCCCGTAAATCCGGGTTACCTGGGCTGTGGTCCGTTACGGAGGCACTATTTGGAAACTTCTATTAAATTTCCGGGAATGGAAGCCAAAATCTTTGGTATAATTCCTAGAAACTATTTTAATTCCATTGTGGGCCACTTGCCAACAATTTTCCTGCAACGGCCATTCTGTAACAGGTTCTCGTGGGGCCTAGAGTGGCCATGAACATATTTCAAAAGAAACCCTATGAGCATCAAAATTCATGAAATTTCTCCAGTAGGATATTTCTCAACGTTTTGAGGCCATCTGATGATTTGTCCTCGGACCTGTTTCTCCGGAACAGGTTTCCGTTTGGCTTCAATTGGCCATGTTCATGTTTTGAAGGAAACTCTGGCAATATGGGCTTCAAAATTCATGAAATTTAACCAGAAAACTATTTTACAACATTGTGTGACCATCTGATACTTTGTCCTCGGAAAGGTCATCTTGAAACAGGTTCTCGTTGAGATATATCCTATATTTCATGAATTTTGATAACCACATTGCCAAGGTTTCCTTCAAAAATGTTCATGACCACTCGAGACCCCACGGGAACCTGTTCCGGATCCACAGAAATTTCATGAATTGCCCATATTGCCAGGGTTTTCTACTGAAAATATTCATGGCCACTCGAGGCCCCTCGGGAACCTGTTCCGGATTGACCGGTTCGAGGACAAATCATGACATGGCCAGAAATATCCTACTTGAGAAATTTCATGAATTTTGATAGCAATATTGCCAGGGTTTTCTACTGAAAATGTTCATGGCCACTCGAGGCCCCAAGAGAACCGTTCCAGGAACAAGTTGGCATATGGCCCACAATAAGATAAAAATAGTTTCTAGGAATTATTCCGAACCTTCTGACATACATTCCTGCAAATTCAATAGATGTTCCGATATTGTGACTCTGTACCGGAACACAGCCCCGGTAACCCAAATTTACGGAAACCAGAAGCATTCAAATGGTCATTGCTGGTAATTTGGTGAGTTTTGGAACCTAACGGTGCCAAAAGAATAAAAATCGGTCAATAAAAGCGAGAGTTATAATCATTTGAATTTGGTGGGTACCCGAGTACCATGTCGATCACTTAAGGGGTAAAAAATCGAAGTCCCCCTTCGCCCCCCCCATACTACTATGCGAAATGTTTTTATTCAAAAAGTTGCCTTCCAACTATTTTTACAGATATCACTGAATTTCAGCTTCCTGGTTTAACATAAACTATGAAAATACGTAATGTTAAACATGAAAAGGTGCCCAGGTACCCTGTCGATCACATAAGGGTGAAATAAATTTCTAGATCGGCCTTGCATTATGTTGGCAAGTTGTTGCCTAGCAAGAAAAAGACACTTTAAGGGATTCAGAACAAAATTCTGGAAATGATTTTGAAGCAGGCTCCTGAACATTATTGTTAAGGTACCCTGAATTTCAATTATTGAGACTTTAAAACAAATTAAAAAAAACGATTAATAATTTCAGGCAAAAAATCATAGTTCGATAAGATTTAGTCAAAGTTTTTAGTTTCTACATTACGAATGACATCCATGTTTAGAAAACTTGTTAATATGTTCTGAACCGCTATTTCAAGAACAATGTAAAAAAACTTAAAATTATCTTAATAAATAAGGTTGATAGGTAACTCATCATAAATTTGTGATCTGTATCTGTATCATACACTTTTGATCGTTAATTTATCAGTTTAAGTCACGGCTTAGCACATTTGAATCGTTAATTTGATAAAAATACCGTATTAATAGAAACATTTCCTAAAAATTTCGTTGTCTATGTGGTAGTGTACATAAAGTTGCACTATTATCAAAACATACATTACATTTTGCATCGTTAACTATTGTGCTACCACTTACCATGCTACGTTTTGAAAGGTGTATGCTCTTTGCCACTGGTAGGAAAAAAATGGTGGATTTACCGCAACTATACGAACAATAATTATGAAATACTGCAACTAAGGAATACCTTTTCCTATTCATGGAGGAGCGTTTTGAGTAAAAAAGTAAATTCAATTGGAACATGAATGTATTTCTCTAAAAAAACCAAAGACAATTGTAACTAGTTTATTTATTGATATTCTGCGAGTGTAGTTTATTTTGTTTAAAATAACTAGAATAAATTAGCTCACACTAATGGGCCACTTTCCCTGAATAACTAAATTAGCTCTAAACACCAAACTACTATTCTACTTTCTGTCAATACGTATTATTTGCGCTTGTGCGAAGCGCTCACAACTACATATAAATCAAAGCACATGCTGCCAGCCGTGCTGAGACCGTGCCGTCAAAAATATCGTTGCCAAGAAATATTTTTACCAGCCCGGTCGAACACCGGTAAGGCCACGGCCACGGCCCCGTGGGTTAATGTGAACGGTTGCATATAGCACTCATACTATGAATTCGTAGCATAACTCGGCCGTCACCCGACCGGGCTTCGGCCCGGCCTAATGTGAATAGCCCTATACACGGAAGCGCTCAGTTTTTTTTTAATTTATAGATATTCAAGTTAATAAGTACGTGTAGATGTTTATGTTTGTTAACATGGGCAAAAAACCTTAGTGTTAACCTGTTGGCTGTCACTCACCAACATCAAATAAAGTTAGCCAAAATCTCGGCACAAGAAATTGGCAATTTTATTGTATACATGACGTTGATTTCAGACCAAAAATGCAATAAATACAATCCAGTTTGAAGTTACATGGGATGTCCTTAGTTCCTGTAAAAATAAAGTCAAACGTAATTTTTAGAGGGAATGTTATGTTTGACTTTATGTTCGTGTATTTCAAGTTCCATTAGATTTATAAATTCTTCAGCAAAATGTAAACATACGGAGTTGGATAACGTTAACAGAATATAAATGTGTGTTTAATGTTAATCAACGTTTTGCTCTTGTACATAATCTTAAGTTGCTATTTCAATCAATAGAAGGAATACATTGATAAAGTTTTTAAATTTTACTAGGTTTAATTAGGTACACAGTTAGTAACATTTTGAAATTATCAATTGATTTTCATGCACAGATTTGGAACATTAAAATTGAGTTAAAATTGTAGTCGAATGTAAAACTAAACGGGGTGAAAATTACAATTGACTTCAGTTTTAATTCAATAGTTTACATCTCATATTATTTTCAAATGAACTGAAATTTTGTTTCCTGGGGATGATTTAAAAGTATTTTCGTATTTGATTGTTTGCACATTATCTGTACACTGTTGAGATGGGCTTCAAATGGTGTTCACTTCAAAGGAGGCTGCGATCGACACCTGATTGCAAGTTCCTACCTCACGCTTCTACGAGTCATATGAATGAATGTATGGTATGTATGGTAGACTCCATCCCTTCATGTCCTTGACTTGGATGCAGCTCCACTTAATAGCAAGATCAAATTGAGCCAGCCAAAAACGAAGGAGTGGACCCGTAAGTAGAAACACTCACGTGAAATCTACGGGAAATTAAGAATTTTCTTCCAATAAATCGAAAAGCCCAATTCGCACTACTTATTAAGCTTTCTACAGGATGGCTTGTTAAGAAGGGTGCGTCACTCTCACTGAAAATGTTGGAGTAGAATTCATAGCATCATAATCGGACGGGTAGGATAAAAAAAATGACAATGCTCGTTCCCTCCTAGACTCAGGCAGTCAATCATACCATCGTTCAGTTATAGCTTGAATGATACCCTGATGCTCCCTCAACCCAGTATTTATTATATATAATGTAAATATGCAGAATATGTAGTATGTAATAGAGCCATGAGATTTACTTTATTACATAAAAATATGTCATAGTTGGAACTCGTCATCCGGTAATTTTAATATGGTTATAAAGAATATATGTAATATGATGAAATAATTATAATACTAATAATAG
>JASCZW010018664.1:0-15048 GCA_034211315.2 Aedes japonicus | reverse complement strand
CAAATGACTTAAAAAATCGTTCACATTGAGCCATACATAAAGAGACTGGAAAGGTGAAGCAAATGGCTAGAAGCTGAACATCGGTCAATGATGAAAGTTCGAACTTGAACTTGCAAGCTCTCCCTTCAGCCCATTTGTAAGCCAAAGCCAGCGCGAACCACCATTTTTTTCGTTATCTGTCGAACAACCAGACTTGATTCCAGGCTATATCTGGTTTGTAAGCAATATGGAATATCTCATGTATTTATACCAAATAGAGCCGTTCTATATTTGTTAGCTTTGGATTACGCAAAAGGCTATATCATTTATCAAAAAAATAGCGACAGTTTCTACCTAAGAAGCTGTTTCCTAAAAATCAATAGAACCACTTAATTTTTTTAAACAAATATTTTATTTTTAGGGTCGTTGAAATCTATTTTCTCGAGTACCCCAACAGGTTGTCCCAAACTAAGGCAATACCGGTTCCAGGCTCCACCCAAGTGCAGGTTAAATCATGAAAGTGCAGAAACATGTTGACGTGATAATGGCTTTATTGGAAGCCGAGAACACCCCTGCACTTCCACGAGAAATCACTGGAATGTTGGATAACAGGTTTGGGTGGCAGCAGGGTTCCTTTTGATAAATGAAAAACTGTCTAGTGAAATTTTTCAATATAAGTACAGATTTTCGATTTGAATCGATTTGAAACAACAGTAAGGATGCTATTGGGGCCACTCAAAATGTGCGATGGTGGGTTTTCATAAGGAAACATAGTAATTTATTTGAACACTTGAGAGCCAATTTGAACTGATTTATAGCAACAGTATCGGTGCTGTTGGAGCCACTCACCAAAGTAGTTTACTTACCCCAGCGAGTATGGCAAACGAATAATCTCACGTTACAATTTTTTATGATCTCCACCACCGAGCCATTACACCCGAAGGACCACCGAATCCCACCGGAATGCAGTTTTATTGTTTCATAGGCCTCACATGTGTTTAATGTCAAGAAAACAATAGGTAACAAAAGAAAACGCGATATACCCGATAAAAAATAGGGCGCAACGAAGCATCGACACAACCGTCAGACACTTTGTTTTTCGTGAAATTTCAATTTCTGCAACTGCATTCTTCAAATTATTTTATTACTGGTACTTATATCAGCAACAACCAATTTTATCGTCCTAAAGATAATCATAGAACCTTGAATTACGATTAAAGAATTCAACGAAATTAGAGTCCCTAGAACCATTTCGTGACTTCTGTCAAATTTGAACCCTAAACCAGTGATTTCATTATCTCCAATCCGCTGAACCAATTGCAATGTTTTGTGATACAGTGGGAGGAATATAATTTTAGATAATTCAACGAATACGTCTTGCAAATATAGCAGATCGACAGGCAATCGATGTATATCCACCTAGTACCTCATAGTAAGATGCTTACAGGTGATCCAGAAGTTTCGAATAGCTACCTGTCACAGCAACATAAATATTGCACTCGGAAAAAATGCAACAGAAAAAAATGATAAACATTCTTTTAAGTCGGATATTTTTGAAACTCTTCGGGAATAAATAAACACATATAAGCTTTCTTTTTTCAAACTTGGCTATTTAAACTTTCTCTCCTTTACTAAATGCCCGCACCTTCGACTGAACGCTAATAATTCTGTGCAACACTTGCGCCATCTATTGTACACACTTTCATCCACCCTTTCTTCAAATCCTTATCGTTTTTGAAGACCTTCCCTGTTTTCCAGAGCTTTCCCTTTATAACCACCCAGAATTTTTCTATTGGGCGAAGTTCTGGCGAGTTTAGCAGGTTTGCCTCCTTCGACACAAAAAAAAACATTGTTGACTTCGTACCACTCCATCACCGGTTTCGCGTATAGAGTATCAACCTTCATGGGCAGGAGGAAAGGCAGCAGGCGCTTCTGGAGGCATTCTTCTTTATATATTTGATCGATGATGTTGCCGATCGATATGTACGGCTTGCTAAATTTGCCGCACCTTCAGATCGCATGCTACACCAAGTACATCCTGGCAAATATGTCGACACTCTTCTTCCGGTACTTCTTCGAAACATCAAGGCAGGACTTGCCGAAGAAAAACTCTAGGCCGGGAATCTGCTTGGCGTCCGCTTAAATTTACTTCACGTCGTCCATTACGATGCATCTCCACTCGTGGAACAGCTTCCTGTCGCGAGGTTAGGCCACCGTATTCTGTTTATCGGTTCGGCTAGGTACCTTCCTTACACCAGACGGAAGAATTGTCCTTCTTGGCCACGTCCCAAATCGAATGGTTCAGATTGCGCTTGAAGTAATCCCTCTCCTTCCTTGGGTTCACGGGATCAGTCTGTAACCGTGCGGGGGAAGTGTACTGAATTACAGATAAACGGGATGGCTTGAGCTTCACTCCCATTAAGGGAGACCACCTGTCGTGTTGAATACGCCCGACTAATTTTGAAACTGATTTCTCGGATGAGCCACCCGAACGATACTTTAGGAAAACCCTATTTCAAACCTTCATATACTATCGAAACCTCAAATGAACACCTCTTGTTGATGAAGTTAACGATAGTTCCACCAATCCCTTTAAGTTATATAAATTCCGTAGTCCCTTTAGACTTTAAAGTTAAAACCAACAACAAACCTTTTTTCAAATAAGTATGCTTGCTTAGGCGAACGCAATATTAAAAATTAAAACTCTGACCTCAATCTATTGAACATCTATTTACAAGCTTCATTTGTGTTGGACAGTACTTGCTCCCTCCTTCAATATAGGAGCCCCCTTTCTCAAGCCACCCGGCTTCGCGTACCTTTCCGAGTTGACCGAGCTTGGTTAAGGTAGACTACTATATTTTGAGTAAGGTCCGGTTCCTAGTCCGACTCATGACAACGGATCACTGAAACCGTGATCTTGGTATCCATTCCACGGGGGTTGTAACGTAGGGTGGAATCACTACGGATTATTGGCGACCATTAGAATAACTTCGATAGTTTTTCGGGCGAACTTCACTCTTCTCCGTTTAGCTACCTAAAATAGGCGAGCCTTTGCAGGGCGCACGAGCCTAGCGTTCTCGCAGACGACGTAAATCAAATCGCTCAAATCAACTCCGTTCTGCGTCCAAAATTGCCGAATGAGGAATATGAATCCAGCCCGCACAATACAAAAAGCCCGCTGAACTGTTCAACGCGAAATGACAAAATTACAATCACGAATCACGCGACATTAAACATTTAGTAGCAGTACCTTTTGTACGTATTCACAGATGCTTGCAACGCGTATACTACATACAAGCACTCTTAAAACTGAATATACAAAAAATGTTACATGTATGAACTGTCTCAAGCCATTATTCAAACATATTACAAAACTTCCATTGCCAAAGGTACCTCGGAATCAAATAAATCGAATCGGATGCAAGAAATAATGTTGGGCATATCCATTGTATTGTATTCAGGTGTTCACTTGATTTCCATCTCTTTAGCATATTAGGTTGCCTGAAAAGTCCTTTTAATATCAAACACGAAAACTTTATTTTTGCCAAATTCGGTTCTATTTCTCAACATACTCTCCTTTTAGGTCGATACAGCGAGTTCAGCGATTTTCTATTTTTTTTATTCGATCCGAATAGTACTCCTTCGGAAGTCTTTTAAAATAGCCATCGGTTTCAGCTTTGAGCTCATCATTTGAGTAAAATCGCAAACCAGTGAGCCATCTCTTCAGTTGTGGGAACAAATAGAAGTCACTGGGGGTCAAGTCTGGCGGATACGGTGGATGGGGAACCAATTGATACCGCATTTCATTCAATTTTGCTTGAGCAATTGACGATGAATGAGCAGGCGCATTTCCGTGATGACAGAGCACACTTTTGCTCTGCAAATGCGGTCGTTTTTTTGGACTTCATCATTCAAACGATCCAATAACGCTGCATAGTATGCGCCTTTTATTGTTTTACCTTTTTCAAGATAGTCGGTGAATATTACACCTCGCGCATCCCAAAACACGGAGGCCATATTCTATCGACGTTTGGGCGTACAGAATGCGGTGCGTCAACGGTGCTCGTACGGCCTCAACGAAAATCAGCAAACCACGTATGAATCGTTTGAATCGATGGAGCAGAGTCTGGAAAATACTTATCCAGCTTGGTTTTGGTTTCGGCAGCCGTTTTTTTGCGTAGAAAATAGTATTTTATCAAAACTCGAAACTCGGATTTTTTCGTTTAAAAAAACTTGCCCATCGGTCTCTTCTCATTGTTGTCACTAATGAATACGTGGACAGAAATGGCTGAAATTTTGACAGCCATCATTTAAGGAGTGAAGCTCATAGAAAATGGTTCGCATTGGCAATTAACAATGCCATCTGTAGGAAATTTAAGAAACTAGTAAGTCTTATGCGGTTTTCCTCTTAAGTACTTCTTAACAAATAACTTGAATACATTTCCACTAAAGATCTAAGAAATAACCTTCGAGGCGAATAGATAGCCCTCTAGGTAGATGGTTCGAAACAACCGGAGCATCATTTGAATACCGTTGCTGTTTAGCCATTTGTTATTACCTTCAGGGCCGAGTGGAGTACCAAATGATCCCGAGCAACCGTACATATGGTCAATTTGTGAAATTATGCTTAGGACTCTGAGCTATTTTTTTATACTTCAGTTATTAAATCTATCTTTTGATTTCCAAAATATTTCTTTTCTTTTGCTTGCATTTTCACAGACACAGATCCATCTACAGTGAATGCAGCTCGTCGAGCAGAAATAATTTCATTCGCCAAAAATCACATTGCTGTAAGTTATCTTCCACTAAAATATCAAAAGCATAACTTATTTCCTTCCTAACTTCTGACAGACTGGCCAACTTCACGACGATTACCTGGAATTGCTTGAATTAACTATAATCTTTCTTGGTAGCACTAATGCTATAAGCGTGATTCTGGACCAATGCATGCTGCTAGATGGATGGCGAAAGCCATTTATAGCTTGAAAGTATGGCTTTTTTGAGGCCTGGTTTTCAGCAACTCGTCCTACTTTGGCACTTAAAAAGGATATTCTGTTGATGTCCAGGCTTCAAGAATTCCAAACTATTAATTTGGCTGCTGCAAACAGTGCTAAAAATAAGTTTTCTTAACACATGTGGTATCTGAGCGAGGAACTTGTTGGTCTCGCCATTTTCGATGAAAGCCTTCCGGATATAGAACGACAAGACCTCGCACGCTCGATTAAAGCTAATCTCGGCAATAAAAAATCTGCGAGGAAGCGACTTCCAATCAGAGATCGGTTGAACATCTCCATAGCTCATTTGGGAGCTGAGAAAACAACACATTTTTTTGACAAGCTTGGTATAAATTTTAGCTTTCTCAATGTACCTGTGGCCTAAATGAGGCCAACATTCATGGAAGAAATATCGTTGATAATTTGAAAGTCGTAAACGATCACGCAGAAAGAGCCATCTGACTGATTCAAGATTATAATGGTAACATAATTCAAAACGAAAACCACTTCCAAAACCTTATTGTAAACGTGAATTTTCATAACCATAATTTTGTTTATTTGAAAAAGAGTACTATTGTTAATCAGTATTCGACATGACGTGTCATTTTATGAATCCAATATTAATCAATATATAAATACGTTTGAATATGTTCAAGATCCATGTGTACTCTCACTTATAAGATCATTCTCTCTTTCTATCTCTCTCTCTCTCTCTCTCTCTGTCTCTCTTTCTCTCTAAATCTTCCTCCTTCTCTCGCTTTCTTTCTCTCTGCTTTTTTTCAGTATATAATTTTGTCATTATAAATGTACAGCAAAGATGTTGCTTGCGATAGTCCAAATATGTTGGCGTAAGTGCAAACACACATTCATTGTTGAGGCTTATATCTCAAAAACGTTGAGAGATACCGCAAAACCGAGAAAATTTCCTCCAGATGTAAAAACCACTTTGAAAAGTTTAATGAAATGTTTATGCCAATTTATAATCCTGGACGACATCGATTTGTAACGAATCATAATGTGTGACCTCAAAAGTACAAAGTATTGTATTCCAAAAAACTGATGGTACTAAACTTAAAGTTAATTTTCCCAAGGGTACTTTCAGTAGAGTAGAGAGTAAAGCGTGTGCTTCGTACGGGAACCAAAACCAGAAAGAGCCGCTTGGCTCGGAACTTATTTCAAAATTTTTACTTTCGATTTGACAATTACAGTGTTGCGTGTTTTGCATAGAGATCATCTGAATTTCTGAATACACGTTTACGTGTAGTTACTCAAATAACATATTCGAAATTTATGAACTGTGAAATGAATTTACTCAAAATACTTACACGGTATACATCAGAAAGGTTGACTGTAAAGGTGAACAACTAAAGCCAGACATTAAGTTATAAAAATTTAAAAAAATCCGTTAAAAAATTAAGTAGTGATGTTAGTTTTTATGAGAGTACAAATTTCAGAGTAGAAATTACAATTTTAAATCGTTTGCGCCATCTCTTGGTCAAAATATACTTGGCGCAACATTTAAACAAATTATTTTTAAATCATTCGAATTTTACGCTTTAAGAACAATCGAGCAATAAACCGTACCCTACGTCCCTTAAGATTATTGATTTTCTTATATTCTTCATACATAGTTTGAAAGATTAGTTTACTTTTCGGCAATTTCTAACATTTGAAATGCTATTTCTCATATAACTTAATGCCAGATGTCACCAAATTTACACATGTTGTATAAAAGATAACAAACAATTACATTGTTGAGCTAGCTTTCAATTGAAAAAGAGGAAATTTAAGACCTCTGTTAAAAGCCATAAATTATACTGAGCACGATATTAATTCGTAAATTTTAGATTGATTCTTTTTTCTTATTAAATTAGAGAATCGAAACACACTTTTTTAATGTGTCAGTATGAAAAAAACGCATAAAATTTAATTCGTAATCAAACCTTACGCTGATTGAAATCCTAACAAAAGGATCTAATTTTCCTGTGCACAAAAGGACCTCGAAAAGTGTCGATGAGGATTACCGAAACAATGCACACAAAAGAAACGAAGCCGAGCTGCATTCCAATAATAATGGGCAACCGTCAAAAGTTCTCTTCAGTTTCTTCTTGATTTTTTCCCGATAATTCCTCCTTCCACGAGTGAAACGCACCTCCAGGAATCTACCAGTAGGAGATTAACACCTGAGCTCTAATTTCATCCCACACTTTTGTCCTGTGCAGCAGCCGTCGATCCTTGACTCGGAGATAATTTGAAAAACAGCTTGACTTCCATCCTCCCAGGACGCCATTTCTCCGGTTGTCCCAGAAGATCCTTAACGACTATCGAATAGCAAAGCGAAAAAAAAGAAGGAAACAGGTATCATGTCTCGGTGAGAAAGGTTCGATCAAGATCAAGCCCTTTGTGCAAAATCATACCCGTTTTGAAATCTCACGAGACTTTTCTTTCCGTTTCAAGCTGAGATCCACCGTCTCCTACGAACTATGTGACGAAGAGCTTTTTGTTTCATCGAGAGATCATTGAAATGATCTCGCCCACTCGGATTCTAATTTCGTTGCGGCCATTGTTTGTGTTGTCTTGAAAAGTGCCCCACGAACGTTAACCCGTCCCTTACGGACACGACCCCGGATGAGGCAGAGGGCAAAATGGACTCAATAATTAATTGATCCATTGCGCGTGTTTTGGCTCGATAGGGGGAACAAAAAAAGTGAGGGCCCATCGCATTTTGACGGGCGTCTAAATTTGTTCGCTCTGCTCGCGAAAACAACAACAGAACCGGGAAGAGACGGAAGGACGAAGAATAGTTGTTGGTTTTACACCACTTGATTCTCTCTTTCTCCTATCGGTGGTCTCGGTGTACGGTTCGAGCGCGTTTTGGACGTACCTGCCACACTGACTGGAGGCCCCTGGGCAAAGAATAGGAACGATCGCGCAAAAGCCATTAACAGATAATTATGGAAAAATCGTTTACTAGGGAATATGATCGACACACACACAAAAACGTATGATCGGTGTTGTTGCAGTAAAGTGTTGCCTAGATTTATGATGAATTCATTTGAAATGAGCATGGTTAGTAGAATCTTATTTGTAACACTTACGAACAAGTTTATTTCATAGATTTAAATCGTGTTGAGCATACCTGAAAATAGAAAAAAAAAATATATTAGAAAGGTGTAAAAATCCTAAAATTTCAACTGAAACATTAAACTCGAGCAGTTCCCTCCCGCTGAAGCTGCGAAGTCAACACGAAGCAGGAGGCATTTGCCCTCAAAACGTGCACCTCGCAGAATCATAAGCCGCGCCCAATAGTGGACCGACCATGGCCCGTTTCCAAGTCATTTATTTACATCGTGATCTTCCGCCAAAATGCCACACTTTCAGCGAATCCGCACACCTCGTAATTACCAACGAGCGCAACCAAAGAGTTACCAAACCGTGGACATTGTATCGTTGGTTCACGAAAAGCGCGCCTCATACAACTCCAACGTTGGCCCACACCAAGCCAGCCTTAATAACGACGACAAATATTGGACGGCTCAATATTTGCTCTGAAATTACGGCAAAACAAAAGAACGGACGAGTCCAGCGGTTGGGTTGGTTGGTTGGCGCAGTCGTGTGGCCTAGCTAGTAGATTAATGCATTGGACCACGGAGTCTGCGATTGCCCAGGCCAGGGATACACATGCCGATAACCAAGTGCAATCACGGCGCAGCGACGCCGGTCCAACCAGTTCTCCATTAAAGCGGAACTTTGATCATATGCGTGAGGCGATATTTTAATAATGTAAACAAATGAGCGCGGTTTTGCTTGGATTGCATGGTATTATTTCTAAGATCAGATGCGATGCTTCGGGATGTTGGTTGGGAAAAGGGGGGGAATTGCGGGTTTGGTTTAGCGGCCTGTTTGCAAACATCGTTTACCCGCGAGATGTGTGTTCAGAGATAATCATAAACATGTAGGAGAGGGTTTGAAGCTTTGGCTGGAAGAAGTGCGTCTTCGGTTATTTCTTAGAATACAGAGAAACTTACTATTTGTGTTGATAAATTGAAAGTTTGGTTTTACTAAATTCATGGGTGCCGCATACGCAACGAAATCAGTAAGGTTGCAATCAAAACTTAAGAAATTCAATGTGGACCTCAATCAGATATTAACATTGTGTTAGGACCAGAACAAACCAATTTTCACAGCAGCGTTAAACTACACAGATTGAAAGAAACATGGAATTTTCTGCACATAAATGGAATGCTAGATTTGTCAGAATTTATGGGATATTTCCATTAAGTTATAGCCAAATAACGCCTGAATCTAGTCTGCCGTTTGAAAGATTTCAAACATTGTTGTATGGCACATGAACGATTGCAAACAATTTCTTAAACGAGGGGAAATTTTACGCGCCTGTTAAAATTCATTTTTTTTTTTCTGTGTAGATATATTTCCATTAGTATAGACTCATTAAAATAGTATTTTTTAACTAACATTTAAAGTTTTCTTACTCCTTTCTTTAACAGGTCGAGTATGTCGAGGATTTTGCCAATGCAGCAGAAGTCTACCCTACGATTCGATACTGGTACACACATAAAAATAAAAATTGAATTTTCAGCGTTATCTAATGCATATCAAGGGAATGCTACATAGAAAAAAAATATGAAATTTACATATGATGTAATCTAAACCATCACTGAAAACTCGTCGACATAATTAATCGTTGAGTATATTTTTCGTTTCAAAATACAGTAAATGTCTAGCTCATGTAAAACTGTATCACATTCAAAAAAATACACAGAAAAAAATAATTAATTTTAACAAGCGCGTAAAATTTCCCCTCGTGTAATTCCAAGCCAAAGGAGCGTAAACAATGATATTGTTGCAATCTTTCATACAACTGCTAGATTTAGGCGTTATCTGACTTAAATTTATGAAATATCATTATTTTCTCAAATCTAGCATTTCCTTTATGTGCATTAGATAACGCAGAAAATTCAGTGTTTCTTTTTATCTGTGTATTCTAGCCTGAATTCATATCTGTTTACGATAAAATATAACTATACGACACGCTTTTATCTTTCCAAGTCAAACGCTTGAAATTTACATGAGCTCAACACAACAGCATCACTACTCAGTTTGTCATGTCAGAATCAAACAAAAATTCGCCGCCATATTGTGTACGTCTAGGTTCGGGAGTGAAAAGCTGAATATTTTGAAGTACGGTTTGAGAATGCTAGAAAAAACCATGTGTGACTGTGGAAATTGCAGCGGAAGTGTGTTGGATTTCATAAACCCTGGCGGAATTCACCGAAATCAGCATGTTTACAAGTGCCTGGTTGAAAATGTGAACTCTGAAAAAGAGTCATTTGATTCCGCTTTATTATTTGTCGATGTGTGAAAAAAAACTATTGAACATAGATAAAATCTTTGAAAACTTCACAAGACCAATAAATATATTGTTATCAATAACTTTTTCATTTTAATTTTTTAATCAAGAAACAAACAAACATATAATCTGCTTTATAGAATCCCAACAAATTTGACCGGTAGATTAAAGCATATTTTAAATTTACAACGTTTATTGATACAGTACGAGTAAATTTAGAGCTTACACTTTTCTGTGCTGTAAATTTAAGATCACGTTTAAATTTCTATGGGATATGACGTAGGTAAATTTGTTACATCTAAGTCGTCATAAATTTACATGTTTCGTTCGAACTGTGTAGATTTGTCAGAAAATAATGGGGTATTTCATGTAAATTTAAGCCAGATAACGCGTGAATCTAGCTTGTTGTATGAAAGATTGCAAACATTGTTGTATGGCGCATGAAAGATTGGAAACAATTTCGCTGTTTACACCTCCTTCGACTTGGAATTTAACGAAGGGAAATTTTACACGCTTTTTAAAATTAATTATTTTTTTCTTCGTGTAAGTTTACCATAAATTTGATTGTTAATTCAAATTCACTTTACTTACATCCGAAATAGATCAATTACCAACAAATTTTCCAAATTTCCATCACTGCCCAAAACTATTCTTAATAATCGAAAACAGCCTAATTCTTACTAGTTATCTTCAACTGACGAATTTCACGCCAACTCGTCTTCGTGATTGGCAGCACCCTCTCAGAATCCAATGAAACTATGTGGGTGTGTAGACTATGTTTGTTCAAGCAACTTCACTTACTTTGTTTTTTTTTAATTGCAACTTGCAAAGGGCTTAAGTTTTTTGACCGATTTTTTTTTAAATCAATATAATTAAAAATGGTAAAGACCTACAAAAAAGTGATGTATGAGTGACTTCTAGAAAATTAGTTAAAACTTTTATGAACAACATTGTAAAAATTTGAAAATCGATTCTTACACGCTAAGAAAAATATTTTAAAATTTAAAATATTTTTGCAAAAAATTGCTATCTCAGAATTGAGCGAATTTTTTTTCTTAACAAAGGCAATATAATTGTCCAAAAAATTGCCATACATTGCAAGATGAGCACTTTTAAGGACAAAAAAAGTTTTAGTAAGACTTTTTCAAGTCTTATTTTTACCGTGTGTCACGCAAACTCGTCTAGTTATTGTATTCAACACTCCTATAGAATCCAATAAAATTTAGCAGTCATAAAGAATTGAATGTATGCAACATCTTTGTTAAAAACATTAATTATCTAGACTAACATTTGAAAAGGATCAAAAAAATTATATTTTCTTTTACATCAGTAAAACAGAACCAAACATGTACCTTTAAGTAAAAGTCATTCCTATTCGTATGTCGACGAAAACTAAGAGGTTTTTGCTTAATATGGGTTTTATTTTATTTATTTTTTATAAGTACATTTTCATGTATTAGTAATTAACATAACTTCAAATATTAGGTTAATAAATTTTTAACAAACAAAGTAAATTTCTATGGATAATCCATTGAATCAGAAAACCTTTTAGCTTAAATAGGCACAGAGCAATGAACCTGTTGAATTTTAATATAAATAACTGAACTGCTATTGAGTCATGGGTCAATGCTTCAGATAATATGATAATAATTTTGTTTTCAAATTAATCGTCCTTCTTGTAATGTACTTCAAAGTTTTGGTAATAGACATGATCAACCACCTGATTTAATTGTATAATCACTGAACTTAACAAAAAAACATCATATATAAGCCCTTTCAAAATGGTTGCCTTGATCTTTCATACATTCAAAGACCCTTAAAAATCCATATTCTCATTATAATTAATTTGAATTGGCTTCTGTGAGCTTTTAGGACTAAATTATAAGACCGAAACACGGTAAAAAGAGAACATGAAAAATATCTTGTAAGAGAAACTATTTTCTCTTCAAAGTGCCCATCTCGCGATGTTTTTGCGAATTTTTAGACAATTATATTGCCTGTATAAAAAAAAATGTTTTGTCCAATTTTAGGATAGCCATTTTTTGCAAATTGACTTTAAATATTTAAATCAAAAGATAAGCTCGTAGTGGAATTTAATGGAATTTGCTCGCGTTTACTAGCGAAAATTTGAAAAAGTGTTCCAATGTTTTATTTTTTTATTTTTTATTTTCAAAAAGTGATCAAATGAAGTGTTTATTTTAAATTCTCCTAGTTTCCCAATCACAATCGTTCTACTAATACGCTCAAAAAAGGTTTTTTAAATAGTGTTTAAAAAAAAGTGAAAGTATTTAAATATTTTTTTTAGCGTGTAGGAATCGATTTTACAATTTTTGCAATTTTTTCATAAAAGTTTAGACGATTTTCTTAAAGTCACTCACACATAACTTTTTTCCAAGTCTGTTCCTTTTTGAGTTATGTTGATTTAAAAAAAAACTTTTAAAAAACTTAAGCCCTTTTCAAATGGCAGTCTAGATAAATTAAAAAAAACAATGCATGCAAAGTTGCTTCAAAGACATAGTCTACACACCCACAATGTTTCATTGGATTCTAAGAGGGTGCTGCCAATCACGAAGACGAGTTGGCGTGAGATTCGTCAACTATCCTTTCTTCTATTTTGTTTATTTTTTATTTTGTTTATTTTCATCGTCTTAGCATACGCACACTCTCTCACTGTCGATCTTTTTTGACCTGGTCCTTCACTGACGTTTAGGACCAACGTCGAGTCTCATAGGTACAGCACAGCGCCAGGTATATCGATAGTGCTCGAGGATGCGCACATACCGTAATTTCGCTGAGGATCCCTTCATGGAACCAGATTTACGATCTTGGACCTCTAGCATCACCTGCTTCGTTACAGGACGCCTATACTCTCCTTTCGCCGTCCTCACCACCGCTTGCCTGATCCTTCCATCCGCTCCGGGTTAAACTTCCAGTAGTACGCCACGAGTCCAACTTTTCCGCATCGTTTCGTTTGCGATGTAGGCCTCCTCGACTGACTGGTTGCATCTACCGGTTTAAATCCAACTGCAACTGCCGAGAAGGCTTGGCGATTAATGTGGTTTCTACTCCACCTAGCAACGCAACTATGCTGCATGCCAAGGGAGTTGCACAGCCTTCTTCGAGTCACATGGACAGCAGGAGTAATCCGCTTGGAGAAGGATTCACGTAGCGCGGAGCTCAGTATTTTTGCACGAGGCTCGTCAAATTGTTTCCGTATCATGGCTACTCACACGGTCAAGAGTCTGAAGGTACCTCAACAAAACATAACTATGTCAGAGGTGAACAATGAACATCCGCATCTTCGAGGAATACCGTTGGCCAATATGCCCAAAGGAGTTCTTCAAATGTTTATAAGTCAGAAAGACATTCATGTTTATGCGCCCATTCTTACAGCTTCCGCTTTATTACTGCCCAAAATCTCTCGATGGGCAGGAACTGCGGGTAGTTGTGTGGATTTATGATTTTATCTATGAAATCTACGTTATTATAGCGGTACCACTGGATGACTTCCCGGCTGTAGTGGCAACTCGCCAAATCTGGCCAAAACTTCACGGGACCTTTATGGGCTTTAATGAAAGGTAGTACGCGGTTTTTGAGGCATTCTTCCTTGTACAGCTTCGAGTCCATCGTCTTATTTGTCACGAACACTATGGTTTTTGCTCCGCAGCTGCATATCCCATGCCAAATCATCAGTTATTTGGCAAATTCTTCCATAAAAGCATACTTAAACGCTACAGGAACATCTCCTCATGGCATCGCCATGTAGAATTTTTGAACCGGAAGCTGTCCGAAATCCATTTTTACGTAGGTTTCATCGGCGATGAGCAGGCACCCTTGTTACTTCGTCAAAACCTACTTTTAAAATTTCCGAGCTCGAGTTTTGGTGACGAAACTTTGCTTCAACGTTCTGTTTGGTTGCTTGCTGGCTCGATAAGAACGATATCTTACTTGCAAACGAATTCTTTGAACGGTACTGCGAGCAGCAGCGAATTTTTGGGCGATTTCATTATCTGATAGTCCAGGATTCGCTCTGACGCTTCTCAACACCTTCTGGTTCAGATTGCGGTCATATGTTCCACTACGACGCTTACCTTGAGGCACTCGATCCACGCCCTTTTGCTCCCTGAAACGTTTGAGCACATCATGCACGGTTGATTTGGCGATTTTCAACGTTTTTGCGATTTTTATTGCGGACCACGTTGGAATTTTTTCTCTCCTCTCGGCTTCCATCAGGAATAACTTTTGACTCAGTGCACGAAACACCGTGAAATTTATACCACAGAAAGTGGGCACTTAGGTGAAGAAACCGCTGTAACAGAATTATCTCGCAGTCCTCTGCGAAGGGACTGCATGTCGCCTTCTACTTGATCGATCCACCTTGCTCTTTGCGCGCCTCTTTTTCTACCTCGGCTCGTTTTTCATTTTAACTGGGTTATCGTTCGACATTCTTACGACATGCCCAGCCCACCGTAGTCGACCGATTTTAGCGGTGTTTACCATGGGAGATTCCCACAGCAACTGATGTAATTCATGGTTCATTTGCCTGCTCCACGATCCATCTGCCATCTGCACTCCACCGTAGATCTTAATCAACACCTTGCATTCAAAAAAAAAACATCAAGGACGCGTTGGTTATCCACTTGCAATGTCCACGTTTCGTGGCCGTAGAGAACTACCGGTCTAATTAATGTCTTTAAGATGGTC
>JASCZW010018663.1:0-15045 GCA_034211315.2 Aedes japonicus | reverse complement strand
TTACTTTTGCCTCATACTGAAGACAACGAACACTTATTTTAGGTTGCCAGGTAATTTTATGAGAAACGATGATTTTAGTGATCACTTCAAAGTTGAAAGAAAAAGCTACTCTTCCGAGTGATAGTTTATTTTATTTAGCCAATCTGCATGCCTATTTTAATTTGATTCTCGGAACGTAACCTTCTGCTTGATTTGAACTTCTCAGAATCAGTTCCCACCCGTTGAAAAGCAATGACACTCCACTAGAAAATTTAGCTGATATTTGTCTATGTTATGTTTAAATACTAATCATTCTCTTACCTTGTCTTTCCCATCTGGCGAACGCATCACCCATCAGACAATGTTCCCGCTCGAAGCGCATCGACGTTATCTCCCGGATAACGTTCCCGCTGGTGTTCGCCCTGTTCAATCTGGTCTACTGGAGCACCTATCTCTTCCGCGAAGAGGAAGAAGAGTAGATCGTCGCAGATGACAAATGGTCATGCCGCCGCCGGAACACCACACACCAGCATCACAGCATTACTTCTATATGGTTATTGAGAATTACAATATTATGAATATAAATAGTGATAGCCGATAGGAGCCGAGGGAGACCGTTCTGTAGGAAATGGGAAGCATCAGATTAACTCGAGCAAATTAGTTCATATATAAACTGAAATAAGTAAACAGAACAGTTTTTAAAATTCATACCAAACCTATACACCGAACAGATCCATTGCAAAACCGATGTAGCATCCAAATCCACACGGGAAATTACTGCTCAAACAGAAACCTCCAATGAATCCAAGTAACCAAGGCACACAAACAAAAGTTTTAAACCACAGTCCTCAAGGCACACTTTGTCGATCTCACCATCAAATGTCAAATTTTATAACAAACCCTCTCATCCCTGCATCATTGTTGCCTGGCAACCGAGTAATCAAAATCAAACAAAAGTCACAAGTGAGCCTACACACACACACTCATAATATTAAAGGGACAGACCGATACCAGCATGAATGTCTATATGCAAAGTACATTTACGTAGATGAAAGCCGAGAGGATAAACTGTATGACGTACGGACCCTTCCAAGCCTCTACTGTAGAAGGCTCTGTTTTCGATGTTGTTTGGACTAGAACTGTTTTCTGGACAATCCTATCAGCTGTATCGCGAATTTCAACTGTGCTCAACTGTCCGCCGCGGTAGAAGTTCAGCATGAGTGGAACGGCAAGCGGTCCACGTGGAACTGTTATTAATCTTAGGTCGAAAACGTCTTTGTTTTAAGTTGCTATCTACACACACAAACACACTAAGATAAACTCTCTGTCTGATTAATGCAGTAAAGCAAAAATCATGTTTTTAATCTGTAAGAAATCGTTTTCAGGAAAATTGTTAAATGTAGTCAATCTGTCAATCTATAGATAAAAATTGCGACACACGTTTTAAGCAACATCAAAAAATAAAAACTCACCCACTACTGCTGGCACTGTTATTGGGTCAAAAAATTTCACTGTCATACAACTACCGGTGAAACGGGACTGTTGAGGTTTCCTAAACTGTGGAATCACAACCGGCAAAGAAGTCTTAGACTAGCAGGCGGCGATCCGCGGAATAAAGGCACTCCAGCGAGCCTACTTTGATGCATTGCAATAGATATTTAAACCAAATCAAATTTAACAAGCAAAACAAAAACATACAGGGTTATCAATTGAGTTTGACCGTAATATGGAAATACACTCACCCATTGACAAAGGGGTGTAGAAATAAAACTAACTGAAACCACGGTTGATGCCGAACATCTAGCGGCGAATCAAGGAAGACATTAGGCGATAACTTTAGTAGTGTTTATAATAGGATCAGGGGAGGAGAAAAAAAAACAACAACCAGCATCTTATGTCTACTTTAAGACGATGAATAAAATAATCACAATGGCGGCAAAGTAGATGGACTGAAGTCTGTAACGTTTCGTGGTACTGTTGTGTAGTAATGGTAGAGCAAATGGGACGAATCCCTGGCAGCACGGTTGTTGCAAAGCGGTTGAAATGATTTCAGTGTAACTCGGTCGAGTCACTATGAAGTTGATGGAACCAATTTCGACGGGGCTGTGTTGCTGGGGGATGGACGGAAAATCAACAGTGGAGTTTTTTTATACCTAGTATGAGAAAATATAAAGTAACAAGAAGAAGAACAAAACGAAATTGCAACTGGTGTGTGTGCGCGCGTGCGTGCGTTTGTGGAATTCCTGGGGAGAAGAATTTGTTTTTCGGCGAAATTATCGCAATGATTTACTAACATAACTCTTTTTGATTATGGATTTTATCAAATTAAAAAATTCGACACAACCAATAACCGGATAAAATGCGATAAAGGCTTATTTGTAACAAAATGTGTGTTTTTTTAATTTCCCTGAGAAAATTGGCTGCAAATCGATACTTAACAATGGACAATTGTAACAATACACAGATAAAAAGAAATACAAAATTTTCTCCGTTATCTAACGGACGTAAAAGGAGTGCTAGATTTGTCAAAAAATAATGGGATGTTTAATGTAAACTTTAGCTAGATAACGCCTGAATCTACCCTATTGTTTGAAAGATTGAAAACATTGTTGCAAGGCGCATGAAAGATTGCAAACAATTTCGTTGTTTACGCCTCTTTTGGCACGGAATTAAACGAGGGGAGATTTTACGCGCTTGTTAAACTTATTTATTTTTCTCTGTGTAGTGTTAGTACACGCTTTTACAAAACTACCCGAGAGTACGATTCGGTCAGAGCGATTAAAAATATAAATGAATCAACAATAGAGGTAATAAACAACACATAACGAATGATGCCATGGTTGCTGCCACTCCCTTAAGACTCAGCTCAGCTCGATTGCCACTAGCTCATTTCCTAAGCTAATTTCAGCAGCTGAATTATAAAAAAAATTGGATGAACTTCCACCTACAAGTTTGTCAAACAGTACGTTGTTTTTGTTCTTAAATCTATGAGGTGAGATCGTTCCATTTGTCTGGCACTCGCCGTAAGACTCGTATCAAGTTTTTAAGCGAGTGAAAGAGACTAATGGAACACTCTCCCACCATAGATATTTGTTTTTCTTTTCTTTTCATTTATTTACTAGGCTCAGGTGCCAGTGAGCATTACGGAGCCGAAATCCTGTTGCGTGTTTTAAAAATTAAGTTAGCTTGGGGAACCGACGTACTCGCGGTTTATTCAAGGCTTCAATATGGTGGGGAAGGATAATAACGCCTTATTTTTCTAGATCGCCCGCCGTTACAGAGATGCAGTTGGAGTTGAGCTTAACAGAGATAATCGGACGGAATGGAACGGAAGGAATGGAAGATTTGGAAGATAACAACGAAAAGAGGACGTTCGATTAAAAGGGTACCACAAAAAGACAGGGAATTAGCGACAGATATGGAACATTAATCCGACTCTGACATCAATTCTCTCGAAAATCCAATAGGTTTGATTCATGTACTCTAAATTACGGCCCGCCAACACGTCATAGCAGGTTTGGGATGTTTTCGTTTTCGGATTTTAAGCAGCTGAGATTTGGCCTTCAGATGCCCGTTGCATTTCCATACGACATGGTCGATATACTGGTAGCCTCTGCCGCAAAAACAAAGATTGCTGTCCGAAAATCCAACTCGGAAATCCAAGACATCAGTCGGCTCATTACACATATGTAATCGCACCGCACGTTGATCATTTTAAACAATGCTGTCTTCGATATTTGAGGAAGAATTGAATGCAACCATCTACCCAGTTCCCCATCTCTCCATTTACGTTGCCTACTTATCAAGGTCTCTTGACGAGCCAATGAGGAAAAAAATCATTGAATTTTTCACCTACGCCAGCGAGTCCGCCTTCTCATTGCCCGGAATCGATGATGAAGTAAGAACGTTTATGCAAAGCACTTAAACTTCTACGAATTCCATATAGAAAATACGTTGAGTGCTAGACCAACTTCATTGACCGAACAGCCTCCAGAGAGCTTAGACTGCCGGAGAAAATGAAGTAGTGCTCGGGTGGAAGAGAAGCTACCCATCAGAAGAACCGGAAACTATGCTGAATGATGTTTCTTCGAAAGAACCACCATCTTGGTTTTCTCCGGTGAGAATTCGATACCCAGCGTTGAGGCTCAATTTGACATATTGTCCAGAGTACCCTGCAACGGTCCTTGCAAGTTGACTGTGATTAATCCTCGGTTCAGATAACACAGTCATCCGCAAGCAGTTTTAGTAAGCAATTTTTCACAAGACAATTGTCAATGGCTTTGATGTAAAAATTGTAAAGAAGTGGGCTCAAGCATGAGCCTTGGGGAGTCCCATGAAACTAAATCGAGAAGTGCCCAAGTCACCATGCAAAAACCTTATTTGTTTCTCAGACAATAAATTGAACAAACAAATATTCAAAATTGAAGAAAGTCCACAATCTTGGAGTTTGTCTGGCAGGACGTCAACGAATATCGAAAATGGTCCATCGATGCATTGAAAAGGGTCCATCCTTCCAGTGGCGCCGATTCTTCATTCCTCCGGAAAATCAACCCGTAGCTGGCGGTTCCCTTCATGTACCGTAGAATGCGCTTCAGATGACTCCAGTGCTCGGTTGTGGGTGCAGATTGGTACTTACTGAAGAAATTAACAGCAGCACTAATATCTGGCCTTGTGAAAGCGCCAGGTACGTCAAACACCCTATCAACTCACGGTATGGTTCGGAGGTCACAGGTTCACTCTTGCGTCGCTCTAGCTTGAGGTTTGGTTCCAGCGGCGTCGGTGCAGGCTACCATCTACGTATTTATTTTGACTGATCTTCATTGTCCCCTTTGCTTGATCTCGATCGATCTTGAGTCCCAGGAACATCTTCAACTCACCGACATCAGTCATTTCAAATCTTGCTGATAGCCTTTTCTTTATTTCAGCGACGATAGGAGTACAATAGGAGATAGATAACATTCTCCCCTTCTCTCCACCAGTAGAGACAGCTATCCAGGTTGGAACGTTGAAAGCCTAACTCAAGGACGAAGTTATGGAACTTCGAATTCCAGCTCCGTGGGCCTGCTTCAGTCCATAAAGCGATTTCTTCAAACGACAGACGAGCCCAGGGTAACCTCGCTCGAATCCTTCGGGTTGTCGCATGAATATTTCCTCCTTCAGCTGTCCATTCAAAAATGCGGTCTTGACGTGCATCTGGTGCATGTGGTACTGCATTTGGCCACTGCCAACAGCACACGTACCTTGGTCCCCTTCGCTACTGGTGCATAAGTTTCGTCGTAGTCATAGCCCTTGCGTTAAGATTTGCCCTTGGCGACCAGGCGGGCTCTGTACCGGTCGACGTTTCCAGCTTCATCTCTCTTGATTTTGAACACCCATTTGTAGTTGACGATGTTCTTGCCGAAGAGTTCCCAAGTTTCGTTCTTCCGTACTGACGTCATCTCGCTAGTGATGGCCTCCTTCCATTGCTGCCAGTCACTTCGTCGTCACAATCCATCAATCGTGGTCGGCAAGTTCTCCACAAACGTTTCAGCATTCAACGCATAGCCTAGCGCCGAATCGTCACGGTCTTCGGAATTTCCGGGAAGTTTGCGCTCCCGTTTGCTTCGCCTCGTGATCACTTCTGCTGGGCAGTTGACACGTTCTAGTTGTGAAGGAAGCGCGGTATCAGCATCGTCTTCTTCGGATGTCAGGTAATCTTCTCTCTCGTCTGTCTCTGCCTCCTCAGGCTGGTCATCGATCGGGTTTGATGGTTGCTCTATTACTGGTTTGATAGCGATTAGTTCCGGTTGATCTTCAGGATCTTCTGCCTCTTCGTCCCTATACAGCACCGGTTCGGCACGGTTCTCTGTGAAGCCAGCACCATCTAGCTTCTCGTCGAATATTACATCTCTCGCAATAGAAATCTTCCGCTTGCGTGGATCCCAGACTCGATAACCGTTTGTAGTGTAGCCAACCATAACGTTTTTCTCCGACTTTGGGTCCAACTTTCCTCGTTTTTCTTTTGGCACCCGAAGCTGGTAGTGCCACAGAACCGAGGAGACTCGCACTTCTCCAGTAGCGTGCGGTTCATTCGTTCCACTACTCCATTCTGCTGTGGACTGTACGGGACGGTTGCTTCCACGCTGATACCTTGAGTACGGCAGAACTTTCGGAACGATTTTCCAGTATACTCTCCTCCGTTGTCGCATCTCAGCCGGGACACTAGAGTACCGAAGAACGCCGTCACTCGAACACAGTACTCCTCAATTGGATTGCACTTCGTCCTTGGACTCCAGAAGATATACGACCGTGAAATGACTAAAGCCGTCAATGAACGTAACAAAGAAACGCTTACTGTCCCACGTTCTTGGTGTAAGCGGACCACACACGTCCGAATGGATGATTTCCAGTTGGCGAGACGCACGTCGCTCTCCAACGTCGTTGAAAGGCTTTCTGGTTTGCTTCCCTTGCAGGCACACTTCACAAATGCATTGCTCAGGCCGATCGGAGATCTTTGTCGTCGTTTGCACCATTCCATGCTTCCACAGAGTATTCATACTCACCGTTCCCAAGTGGCCGAATCTCCGATGCCACAAATCGAAAACGTCCTTCTTTGAAGCCATCGCACCTGCTACGCACGAACCACCAGACGCTGAGTCAGACACATTACGCAGCTCGATGTCCGTCCTGTACAGTTGACCAGCTCGCCTACCTGTAGCAACTATACGATCATCCTTCATTATGGTCACTGTTCCGTTTGAGAACTTTACTGCCATTCCGTTGTCTTCAACGCGTCGCACCGAGAACAAGTTGCATTCCAACTGTGGTACGTAGAGAACATCCTTCACTACAGCTGGGACCTTCGTCTTGCCGACCAACATGTTCACCTTCACGGATCCTGCATACTCGGCGATAAGTGCTTCACCAGATTTGGCCACCGCAATACGCACCTTCCTGTCCAACGGATGCAGCTCATCGACGAAGTCTTTGTTCCGCACCATATGGTCCGTCGCGCCAGAGTCAAGAATCCAATCGATAGTTTTCTCTGACATCATAGCAACAGATGTACGCTCCAGGGTCGTTGTAGCAACGAACGACATTTCCTCGGCAACGTTGGCTCCAGACTTTTGCTTTCGAAACTTTCCTCCGTTTTTTCGATACCAACCTGGTCCAGATTCTTCAGTAGGACGATTTTCCGAACACTCAGATCGTTTGTGCCCAAACTTTCAGCAGCCAATGCATTTTAATCCCATCTTCTTACCAGCAAACGCCGATTCTCCGGAACATTCCGCATCTCCAGCAGAACTTGAATTAGCTCGTTTCACCTGCTCGTCCAGGAGCCGCTTTTTCACATATTCCAGTGTAAGATTTTCAGGCTGTATCGTCTCCACGGCCATTATGAGCGCTTCATAGGATTTGGGCAGCGCCAGCAAAAGCTGACACTCCACATCTTCTTCCTGCATGTTGACTTCCGCCGCCCTTAATTCTCGCAGAATCTTCTCGAAGCGAAGCAAGAAAGCCTTCACGTCTCCGCCGTCAGCCAGCTTTAGCTCTTGGAATTGCTTCTTCAATATAAGCTTGCATGCAATCCCAATGCGCTCGAAAGCATTTTTCAGGGCGTCCCAGACATCTTTGGCCGTCTTCTTGTCTTTTACATACTCTAGCTGGTCCTCAGAAATCCGATGAATCAGGAGGTTCTTACATTTTCTGTCCAAGGCCCATCGTTCTTCGAGTTGCTTCTTCTTTTGTGCACGGATTTCCGCAGTATCCGTCGCCAGATCCCTCGCATACTCTTCCTCGTCGATAGCCTTCGTCAAACAGCCAAGCAAGTTCCGGTCTTCCATCAGGACTTCAATCCGGAATTTCCTATTCTCGAAATTGCTGCCGTTAAACAGCCAGAGCTTCTCTTCAGACATCTTGATATCGTTTTCGATCTTGAAATAAAACTTAACTTCCTGACTGTCCTGGGCCCATAACCTATTAAATAGGCAGAGTGGAATAATGAACACGTCCAGGTTTGTTAAGTGTTGACATGGAAGTTATGAAAAATCTTTATTGAATTCAACTCTAAGACTACTACGTTTTGTTAACAGATAGTTGCTATACAGCATTGGTCGGTTGCTATCCAACACATTTATTAGATATAAGTCGATGTCTTAGATATGTCGACTTGTTATTCCCAGTTACATTTACTCATATATGAGTGACACTGTTGACGAAAATAAGTCAAAAATGACTAAAAACTGAGTGAAATAGATGGCCGTGTGCTCTTCAGAATTCATACACAAGGTCAGCCATTTTAACTCAGTTTTGAGTCGTTTTTGACTCACTTTCGTCAAAATTTGAGTCCTCAAATTTGAGTAAATGTAACTGGGATCCATCTGGTTCTACGTTTTTGATTTGTCGACTTGTGAATCTCAGTTACATTTACTCAAATTTGAGTGACTCTCCTACTGCGAGTACTCTCCTATTACTCCTCACTTACAGTTTCTTCATTGATCACGCGTTTAACGGTCAATTGAACTGTTTCTTAGTTGGTAGTGTCGCCACTGGTGGCCTGCATAGTCAATTCCGGTAAGTTTGGCGTTAGCACACTACCGCCATCTGTTCAGCTTTATCACCCATCACAGTGTGCTCAACAGAGAGCGATAGTGTTTTAGTGACGATGATTTCTAGTGGAAAATGATCAATTTGTTATGTCTGTTTGTCTGTGGTCAACAAATTCATTGTTTTTTTACAACACAGGCGTTCGTACCCGTAGTAACAAACGTCAGATGGGCCGTATTATAATTAGGCTCCCGATATGTTGCATACTGTCAGAAGCTAGTAAATAGGATGGCGTTGCCAGGTTCCTGGTACAAAAAGAGAGTTTGTCACTCTTTGAAATCTCAATCTGTGTTAAGAAAATACACGCCCGCTACATTTGACGTAACTTTGAGTCCTTTCGAAAACATTAAACAAAAACATCGGCTTGCATCGAATGGTTGTTCAAGATTTGACGTCTGGCCAATCTCAACATTGTTTACTAAAATTTGACCCGAGTAACACAACTTCATGATTTTATGTTGAGTAAGGTTCTTTATAACGCAATCTTGTCGCATAAAAGTATTTTTTACCGTTCTAAAACTTATGTGTTGCTTGGAGAGTAACTCCACTTTTGATGAACGTCAGTCGAAAATGACGCAAAATTGACTTTAATTTCCCGCATCAAGAGAAAATACCTCTGTTTGGTTCTATTTTAAGCTGGTAAATATGAATACATATTTTCAACTTGATACTGTACTTTACGATTTTATTATTGTTCAACAATTATTAGTCATCATAACCAACAAATGGTTCAGTAAATCAACAACAGATAAGTAATTTATCTGTTGTGTAATGAAGATTGATGTCTTTTAAAGGTTGCGTTTACCTGCTTGTAGGTTAGTGTTGCTCAGAGTTGCACTAAAACAACCAAAAATAGGAAAAAAAAATTCGTGCATCTTTAGAAACGTCAAATTACCAAACTGTTTTAACAAATTCCAGTAGACAAATCATTCGAGCAGTTTGTCAACATTTCGCCAACCACACATGAACTCCATCACCTAAAGTGTTCTATTAATATTTTTATCAGTAGTTTTTACCTCTACAATTAGGTTCTATTGATCTTTATAGAATTAATTGCAAATGATTCTAGTATTTAAAATTAAGGATTTTGATCAAAACGAATAAAAACGAAACTGCTCGAATGTTTTGTCAAAAAGTCAAGGTTTTCTGTTTTCTTATAGTTCCTGTGAAATGGATTTTTTACCAAGTAATGAAGCTTCCAATTTTCGACCGCATTATAGAACAAGATTTTGACATAACCTCATTTTGTTCTAAACGAATAAACTTCCTTAAACGCACGATAAAATATGTTCACTCACTATTAGCGATTAACCCAAACCAAAGGATTCTATGAAATAAACGAAACTAACTTTTTTTACTGTACAGATGATTTTATTTTTATTTATCAATACCGCCTACGAATGTAGAGCCGAATCGCTAGCGCATACACACCACGAACGGAAGAATTTTATTACTCGTTAACTACTCTATCATGATGGATAAGGAAATTTAAGAAACCAAATAAAAAAATACAGTGAATCAGCACAGAAGAAGCAGAAGAAGAAGAACAATTAGAGAGTTGTAATTTTTTACTAGCTAAGATTTTTCATTTCTTTCCGGTACTTTATGAAAAAGAAGAAGCAGAAGAAGAAAAATACTGTGTATAAGTTACATAAATAAGATTTAAGAACTATTGTTTAAAAAACAAGGGAAGAAAAAATAAATTATATACAAAATACTCGTTTAAATAATCGCGTCTTCTCTTCTTCTATCACAAATTTGTATCGTTATTTCTCCTTATGGCGATTTTTGTCTATCGGGAGGGAGCTCTCCTCTCTCTCTCTCATTTCTTAGTGTTCTCCCGTATCCATTCCATGTACTCGCTCACTCTGGTATAGACGCCGGGATAGCCCGGTTCTCCGCACTTGTTTCCGAACGAAACCACGCCGACCTGCGTCCAGCGAGCTTCCACGAGCATCATCAACGGTCCACCAGAGTCCCCCTGGCAGGCATCGACGCCGCCTTCCGAAAACCCAGCGCACAGGAAATTATCCGTAATGGGTTGGAAGTACGCATGGTTGCAGTCCTCATTACGCCACACGGGCAGCGTAGCCTGCTGCTGCTTGGTCGATTCCTTCCCACCGTAGTAGGTCGTACCCCATCCTACAACCGTTGCACGGCGACCTAAAATATAAACAAACCATCATCAAACCATCCAACATTCCCACCAGCCCACCCTCAGCCCACTTACCCGCCATTCGGTCCTTTGACGGCAGATTCGACTTGGGCGTACACACCGGGATCACGTACTTCGACTTCCGAACCGGCCGATCCAGTACCAAAATGGCAATGTCATTGTAGAAGCCAACCCGGGAAAACTTCGGGTGAGCTCGCACTTCCGTCACCTTAAACGTTACCGGAGCCGATGGTTCCGAGTCCGTCGACAGGTCAATATCTCCCAACCGAACGGTAAACTGGCGAGCTGCGAACGGCCGTTGGCGGGAGTCCCGCGTACAATGCGCCGCTGTCAGAATGTACTTGGTTCCGATCAACGATCCACCGCACCAGAACTCCGTCCTCTTCGGACCGTGCAGAAAGATTGCAGCCATCCACGGCCACTGACCAACGGGAGCTTCGATACCGCCGACGATTCGGCCGGAAGAATATTCCTGCTGCCCACAGTCTTCCGGATCGACCAGGTTTTCCGTAATCGGCTTCAGCGTGGCCGCCAGTATCTGTTCCGTCGTTGTGGGAAGGGCGAATACTGGAACCAATGGACGCTTGGTAGTCGTAGGTTTATTGGTAATTGGACTAAGCACTAAGTTCTGTGACGTTGTATGAGGTATCGGCCGTTGGGTTGGTCGCTGCGTGGTGAGCACTGTACTGGTTGGATTCGGACAACATACTCCCGGCACGAAAAGACGCTTGAAGCAAAGCGACTCCCGGAGGTGTGTCAGATCCAAAAGTAGACCCGGACATGTACTCAGATCTTCACAGCGTCCTGGTCTGACCATCGGGAGTTGTACACGAATTCTCCGCATCCTTGGTCGCTTCGACGATTTTATCTGCGAAAAGATTCAAAGAGGTTAAGAATTTATAATCAAAATATCCCCCATTCGGAAAATACTCACTAACTGGTGCAGGTTTCTTGGTGGTCTCCACGTGCGTCGGATCTTTCCTCTTGACCTTGTTCTTCTTCTTTTTCTTTTTCTTTTGCATAGCGCTGGACGGAGTTGCAGCGGCGACGTCCTCCTTTTTCTGCACCACCAAAGGCTGCTCTTCGGTGATCGCTTCGACAACTTCGGTTGTCGACGTTGTCAGCTCAGTAGTCGTCGTTGTCTCTGTAGTCGTAGGCAGCATCAGGCTGGTCGTAGATTCAACCTCAGGACCTCCGACGCGCTTGATTAACGGTTCAATGGTTTTGGTAACATTAGCTCCCAGCATCGTTTTCGTCAACGTTAGTATAGCATCCGGAACATTCTCCTTCCGATCAATGTTGATCGAGTTGACCGGAGCAGCTTCCTGGCCCTTGGTGATATTCACAATGTACCTTCCGACCGTGTTCAGGGCGCCTAGAGTTTGGGAAATCTTGTTGAAGGCATCCGCTGACCACAATCGGCTTCCACCGTCTGTGCTGGTTTCCTCCTCGGCTTCCTCTTCCTGTTCTTCCTCGTCTTCCTCTTCCTCTTCCTCTTCGTCATCATCATCATCGTCGCTATCATCGTCATCATCGCCCAGGAAGTCCAGGAAGTCATCATCATCATCGTCATCATCGTCCGTACTGGGCTTCTTTCGCTTCTTCTTCGTTGTTGTTGTTGTTGTTGTTGTTGTCGTCGTGGACGGCGTAGTCTGCAAACGAGAACCTTTCGAAAGATGACTGGATATTTCTTGCTAGTTCTAGGGGGGTATGGAAGGGTATTGGCCGCACGGAAAAGAATCCCAAGTAACCTCTCTGTAGCTTGAGCAGCCTTTTGCTATACTTTTGCTCTCATACAAATCTTCATATGAATAGGTGTTAACTATGGTTTTCCCTTTCCGGGTGCTCATTATCGGGTACCATGTGGTTCAGATTGTCTTCTTCTTTTTATTTCATTAGGTTTCATTACATATTTAATACGGTCAGAGCCACACCCCTCAGCTGCAAAATTATTGTGAGGCCCTCGCCGTCAAAACCGAAGCGTCTAAGTACTCGGAGGTGTTAAAAGCGATGTAGGTCTGCGGATCTGGGCGGTTCAAGCTTAAGGAGGACGCCAAGCTAAAGGGCATGGTTTATAAGAAGTTGCAGAACAAGCCTTGGGAGAAGGCCCTAGCGTGCTCCACAGCCATCAAGACACAATGCAAGGTCAAGGCAACAACAGCCTTTTGGCTTGCGAAAGGAACCACTCGGGATCCAAGTAACCACGATAGTCGGCAGCAGTCGAAGCAGACTCGGGCCTAAAAAAGACTAAGCTCAAAGTGGGATTGTCTGTTTGTCGACCAATTCTGCACCAGCCGTCGAAGGCATGCTTCAGAGTGTAAGGGGCCGAACTGGAGCGGAACGTGTATAAGGTACGGAGGAGTGCTGGTAAACCCGGCTAGGCTCAATGTAAACCTGGCCAACGTCGGTACCAAGAGTACTTACCATAGAAACGGAGGGGAGTCGTTCATCGAAGTGACGTTCGGCAGCCCTGGGGTGTTGAGCAACTGGAGGGTGGAAGATGGCTACACTTATAACGACTCCATGGCGGTTCGACGATACGCTTCGAAAACACGTGTGTACGATGCAACCATGCCTAGGAAGGCCAAGCCTGGAAATGGAAGGTCGCCGGTGCATTGGTGGACAGAGTCGATTACCGGCCTCCACGCAAGGCGGAGGATGCAGAGAGCGTGGTCGGACGCAGAACGAACAGAGCGTTAAGGGGCGCTAGTCCACGCAAAGGCCGCGCAACAGGAAGAGTTAAAAATCAACAAAAGAGCTTGCTTCGATGGCTTGTAGTTGAAAGCAAATACGGACCCATGGGATGCCTATAGTGTGGCCATGGCCAATACCTAGGGAGCGGCGGCTCCTACTGGGCAATCACCAGAAATACCGCAGGTTATCATTGGGAGAATCTTTCCAAGCCACGATTCGAGGCCCTGGCCTCTTATCGCCATAGACTTGTCCCATGTCCAGCGTTCTAGTATCCCAGATCCTAACGTTGTCATAACTATGAACGGATGGTCGACAAACACGCCGAACATCCACAAGTACGTGGGCAATGACGACGGCACCGCGGAGGCTGGAGTTGAGGGGACGATAACGAACGATAAACTCATCGTGATAACGAAATCATTCAAGGGAAGCATAGTTCCAGGACCAGCCGGTATACCGAACCTATCCATCAAGACGGCAATTTTGCTGGCTCCCGAAATGTTCGGGGTAATGATGAAGAGACGCCTGGAAACGCCAGATCCTCGTATTGCTACCCAAGAAATGGAAACCACCAGGTGCTCTATCGGCGTATCGGCGGATACGCGTGTTGGCGTGTAATATGGCAAATGGGGGGGGGGGGGGTGGTCTATCACCAACTCGCTCTAACGGCACCGGGCTCCTGGGTACCTGTACAGGATTCTGAGAAACTACTTCCAGAATCGGGTAATGGTTTACAACCTAGAAGCGTGTCGCGTATCCAAGTCTAGGTAAACTCGAGAGTACGCACAGGCTAATATGCCTAACGGGTGGCCACCAAATAGTGGGAATGGAAAGTATGCCTCGGGGGGAAATAACAAAGTAGTACAGTACAGTCTGATTTATTTTATATGAAGGGTTGACCTTAGTATTCAAACTTAGCTTAATGGTCCGTGGTCCACCGTGCGGTGCAGCTTAGTCCTGCGGGTAGCACAGGACCGCTGGAAGGCTGTCACATCAACTTTTCGGATGCTGGCTTCTGATCCTGTTGATGAGTTGCTTCGAGCCATTGGCTTACCAGTTAGCCTTGTTTACAGTGGCCACGTAGTGGTGGAATTCATATCAGAACGGTCCATCTGTTGAATGCCGTTGACCTTCTGAACAACTTTGCCCAAAACTAGAACATTGTATTTTTTCCGAATCACGAGATAGAACAGGTTGAAAATTCTCAATTTTGCATGCTCACTAGCGCCACGTAGCGAGAGAATACTGAACAGAACGGCCCATCTGTTGAATGCTCTTGACCTTCTGAACAACTTTGCCGATGACTGGAAGTTTCCATCGTATCAGAATCACCAAATGGAACAAGTTGAAAATGCTTATTTTGCCTGCTCACTAGCGCTACGTAGGGGGGAATTTAAAAAAAATGGATCAACTTTTAAATGCCCTTGACCTTCTGAACAACTTCGCCGAGAACCAGAACATTGTATCTTATCAGAATCCCGAGGTAGAACAAGTTGAAAATGGTTAATTTTGTATGCTCACTAGCACCACGTAGTGAGGAAATTCCGAACAGAATGATCCATCTGCTGAATGCTTTTGACCTTCTGAACAACTTTGCTCAAGATCGGACC
>JASCZW010018662.1:0-15041 GCA_034211315.2 Aedes japonicus | reverse complement strand
GGTTCTTTTCAAGGTTTGCTGATGCCAATCAAGTATAAAGTTGTTCCAAAAATAGACGACCGCTGAAGATGCCCTTAGATGTGGGTGCCTACATGGTTTAAAATATTGACATTCACGAAAATATGGTGGAAAACTGAGTGATGAATATTAGGAGATTTCCTGCAGCCAAGCATTTTTTTCACTGACCATTGCATACTGTCATCATCATGTGTTGCTAAAACTGTCAATGTCAAACGAAATGAGTGTGAGTGAGAATGATACAGAACGTCGGTCGCGTAAAGCTCATTATATCATATAATCATGAGTTTTGCGTTAGTTATCATGAGATGGCTCAGCGGTAGCTTTATTGGGTACAAGTTGAATGCGATCGCGTATAAGGATTTTTTTTTAGAAGAGAGAAAATGTGAGGCGTTGGAAGCACTTCACAATGGAAGACAATCAGCTCCGTCACCAGTTACCATTCATGTTGCTTCAAATATTAAGAACATAATCAGCAAAACGGTTCAAAACCTTGGTCTTTCGTGGCTTTCTACAACATTCCAACGATGTTTCTTCGTGTTCTGTCATCATATCAGTTGTAGGTTTCTCTCCGAACGCAAATTCTGCTTGGCATTCATCCAGAAATCCCAGGAACTCATCTTCTTCATTAATTCTACCGATATCACCAGAAATAACCAGAGATTAGATTTACAGGAGATTTAAGAAAAATGGATAGATACTTTTAATTATCGTTTCCAGGCATTATCTGTGTATGACCCTCTTTAGCTGTAACTGTTAGTACGGTGCTGTTGAAATTTGGACTCAACTTATTTTCAGAAACAGATAGCTTGATGTGTACTTTGTCATCGATTCAAAAGCTTTTCTTTCGCTTTACGGTCTCGGTTTCTAAAATCGGTGCTGCCAGTGAAGGTAATTTTGTTCGTACACTTGTTACGTACATCAACTCACTAGGCGTTTGTTTAAACCAATTTGTAGAAGTTGTTCAGCTTTACCACCATCGGTATAGGTTTAAGCTGAAAAGCAATAAATACTAGGGTGGCTCAACATGATCATTTTTTCAAAACAGCTCTTTTTTGGATCCATTTGGGGTCCCAAACAACCGTGTAAAATTTGGGGACGATTGGTTGTAGCCCTGCTTCCCGCATTGCGTTTGAAATTTGTATGGAAATTAGTATGGGAAAACATACTTTTTTGAATTTTCATTACTAGAGACCTCAGTTTAGCATGAAACCTTTAACTAATCAGTTAAAAGTATAGTCCAGGATGTGCCTAACAACTTTGTCGAGAGATGTGCGGCGCTCAAAACGTTCCTTAAAAAAGTTATAGGTGTTCAAAGATCGATGGTTCGAATTAATTGCTAAAAATGATTTGTTCTGCCAACACTGCCGGTGTATCAATGGAAGCCAGATTTCAATCCGCAATAACTTTGGCGTTTCTTGTCTTATCGATTTGGAATGTTCAGATGAACTACTCATAAACATTTGCACAACTTTATGGGTGTATTTGGAGATGCCCTCCCACCATGCCAAACCGCCCCCTCTCCCTCCATTCATAGTAATGGAATTACTGTTTCAAACTGAAATAACTTTAGTGTTTCGTATCTTGTCGAGATGGTTTATTTAGATATGTTATTTAAAAACATTTGCTCTATCTCATATGCCCAGTTGTTAAAGAGAGGGGGCATACTATATTCTCTTCACCCCCAACTTCAGAGTTTCTCATCTAATGGAGTTGGTACGTTCGGATGAGCTATTCAAAAGCATTTGCTCAATTTATTTTTTGTAATTGAAGAAGAGGTACATACTGATTCCTCCCCCCTCAATAATATCGGTGGAAGTAAAGTTACAGATTGAAATAATTTCTGTGTTTTTTTAACCAGTTCGTTTATTTGGAAGGCTCAATTGCGTTAGCTTTACGGAGCCGATAATCATTGTCTGTGTTTTAACAAGAATAACTTAATACTACGTCTAGTAGGAATGGACCGATTACTCGCGGTTTACTCGAGGTTAAGGGTAATATTTTTCAGGGAAGGATCAGGTGAGGAGCTTGGGAGGGAGTTATTCTTGTCTCATCAGAGAGTTGTCGCCAGTACTTTTGCGTTATGCAGGGTTTGCTTTTAGTGTTCGATCGTCTTGGTGGCCATTGGGCGATTCATCGTGGTGAGGGGGGACGGGGGCAAAACAAACACGAACTACTAAAAATAAGAAAAAAAGAAGACCAGGAGAGTATACTCTTATTTTAGACATTTGGAGACGCGAGTTCCCAACGCGTCTCTTACCTAAACTTCTGTGTTTCTCATCTTATCGAGATGGTATGTTCAGATATGTTAGTTTTCCACCGAAAATTACCAACTTCAACTTGTTCGTAGGTACATCGAGTTTAAGATCTATTTTCTGCCATACTAAGTGCATTCCGAACTTTGCTTCTCTTTTACGAACGAGGTTGAACAACTAATGAAAAGTTTCTATCATATTTGTTTCCCAATTGCCCCATGTTACTTTCCACAAAACAGCCAAAACTCAGATCAATTTGTCCCACGGAAAACGTGATGACATTAGGGAACATTATTAGTGGCTGGAAAACTCCTTCCAATCATATATTTTATCATGAACTATAAATAGGACATACCAGAATTCATTTAGTTCCATAAAACTACTGAAAATCTTGTCTAACGAAGCATTTCTAATAATCGTGGCACAAATTGACCTGAGTTTTGATTATTTTGTGGATAGTAACATCACATGGGACAATTATGCGTAGAAAGGCAGTATAGGTTTCTTTATATTTGATGGAGAGCAAAAAATCGCTTAGATATTATTAAAAATACAACACTGCTTCCTGACGCAAATTACGTCATACAAGGTTCAATTCCATCACCACACATTGAAACGGCATTTAAATCACTTCGGCATACAGATGCAGATAGAAAAAACGGTTTATGCGTTCATATAGGTCTGGTTTTGTAGCTATTGATCTAATCTATCATACCAAACGTATGATTGATTTGTCTGTATCGAAATCATTGGCATAAGCCTATAAGACTGATCAATTTTGAAATAGCTCATCCGAATGTACCGACTCTATTAGATGAGAAACTCCGGAGATGGTGGTGGAGGGAATATAGAATGACCCCCCCTCCCCCCACCTCCCTCTAACAACTAGGCATATGAGATTGATTAAATGTTTTTGAAACAAACCAACTCGACAAGATAAGAAACACTAAAGTTATTTCAGTTTGAAACAGTATTTCCATTACTATGAATTGAGGGAGAGGGGTTCGGGTTGGCATTGGGGGGTGAGGGGGGGGGGGGAGGCATCTCCAAATACACCCATAAAGTTGTGCAAATGTTTATGAGTAGTTCATCTGAACATTCCAAATCGATAAGACAAGAAACGCTAAAGTTATTGCGGATTGAAATCTGGCTTCCATTGGTACACTGGCAGTGTTGGCAGAAACAAATATTTTCGGTATTTAATTCGATCCAACAATCTTAGAAAAGCTATAACTTTTTTTAGGGACATTTTAGCGCCGCACATCTCTCGACAAAGTTGTTAGGCACATTATGGACTATACTTTTAACTGATTATTTACGTCCAAGCAAAAATGGGGTCTCTAGGGATGAAAATGCAAAAAAATACGTTTTCCCATACTAATTTCCATACAAATTTCAAACGCAATGCGGGAAGCCGGTTTACAACCAATCGTTACCAAATTTTACACAGTTGTTAGGGACCCCAAATGGATCCAAAAAAGAGTTGTTCTGGCTTCATGTGGTCAAGTTTACGTTTTTTCATATAAACGGTGAGCCACCCTAATAAATACCAACAATTATGGACAAATGTTCTGTCCGTTTGATGAAGTTATACTAATAAAATAATTAAAATTAGGATAATAAGAATAGTCTAATTTTTTATCAACTTTAAAACGCATACGCCAACATATGCGAATAAACAGGTACATTACTGAACGTTTATTCACATAGTTTGGCGTAAAAATCAGGCTGCTATGTTCTAAATAATATGTCGTATCGGTTCGGGAAGCTACTGGACGCGTGTGGAGTAACGTCAGATTTTTTCCGAAAATACAGTGATTGAAAACTAAAACTCATTTGAAAATGTTCTACAAAGGTGCTCGGTCTCTATTGCTGTCCTATTCAAGTTCAGATACCGACGGTGAGAGTGATGCGGATTTGACGGTGGAGATTCCAGATATTCAGCCGATACTGCAATCAGCGATTTCGGTTCCCCTGAGTTTCCCGGTTTCCCCTTTCCATAGTAATCACTGCTCTCTTCGATTTTTCACGTTTACCGGAAAGACCCACTTTCACGACTGGGCTCCCGTTTCCGGTAAACCGCAAAGACATCGGTTGAACCATTCTCCACCGTTTGTTCACCAGTTTCATATGCTTCGACCCTTGTGGCTGCTCGCACAATGTAGTTTGCGTCATGTCCGTTCGTTCCAGCACACTCCCGGTTCTGCATACCTTCAAGCAATTGAGCAAGCATAGAACGGACTTGGTCAGTGGGGCTGTACCCACAAAGTTGTACCTTTTGAGTTAATCCGGCATGGAATGTAACGATGGATTCACCTTTCGGTTGATGCATAGCCTGGAATGGTTCGTGCTGGGCAGCTGTGTCCGACATCGACCTAAAGATCGAGATCGACGAAGTTTTGTCGAGTTGGTCGACTTAATCGATCGCTTGGAAGCTAGTGACTGATCTGTCACATTTTATCAAGTAAGAGTTGGTTTCGAAGAGCTTATGATACCGATTAACGAAGAGCTTATGATACCGATTAAAGTTGATCACCAAAGGCATTTGTGGCATAGAGCCAGCCAAACTAATGTCAATCAAAAGTGATAGAAATTCATTAGGACCACCACCGCCTTGAGCCGGAATAACAAGAAGTCAAATCTTATTTTCTCGATTGAGCACTATTACTTTTGGCTTAACATTGGCTCTCAAACTTAATCGATGGCGCATGGAGTCTCAGAACAACAGTAAAAGTGATGAGCTTTTGAAATTAATCTTATAACTCTGGTGTTTTTTTTTCCAAAGTACTACTAAACGGATCAACTTAGTACAATTGCACTTGAGATTTGAAAATTTACCCTCCAGTAAAGTGGTTTATGAAATTAGTCCTAGATTCCTAAAAATATAGAAAGAAAATACTCAGAATTTATTACACACCCAAGAAAGATCAGAAGAAGACTTTCAAGAGCTTCCGTACGATAATTTCCGGATGAAGTTTAGTCACTTTATTCCGCGTTCTCAATTGCTTCAATTACTTAGCAACTAGCAACACTGTCTTCAATATTTGAGCATCTCAGTGCCAATAGAATCAGCTTTTAACCATCACTCTGGCAGAGTCACCTCAGGAAGTTCTAGACGTTCAGGAAAAATCTTACTCGAAAAACAAAACTTCTCCGAAGATCAGGTAGAAACTTTTATGAAGTAAAGGGAGCACCTCTTAGTAGTTCTAGTAGTAATATACCAGAAAAAAAAAACAGTTCAAAACAGCCGCAAAGTTCACGATCATACTTTCCGGAAGTTCAGGAGAGAACCTCCGGGAAAGTTAGGAGAGGACTTCTCAGCGCTTCAGGAAGAAGTTTAGGGAAGAAAACTTCCTAAAAGTTTGGAACTTTCTAGTCGGTTTGGAGTTCTTCCCAGATATCTAAGCTGGAACTTTCCAAAAGCGTAGGAAAAAACTTCCCCAAAATTCACGAAGAAACTAACCAGGGAGGGCACTGCCTAAAATTTCTCAGAAATTCAGAAACAAAGTTCCACAAAACACGAAACGATACGTCCACAAAGCCCAGGACGTTCAGGAAGAAACTTCCATGAACCTCTCTATTTTTCCGAAATTTGGAAGAGAACATTTAAGAATTTTAGAATGAGAATTTCTCAAAGTTCAAGAACAAACCTCTCCAAAGAACAGAAAAAAAAACTTGTCAGAAGCATTGGAGGTACACAGGTACTTGTAGTTTGAGCAAGAATTTCTCAGAGTTCAGGAGGAAACTTACCAAAAGCTCTGAAGAGGGCTTCTCAGAAGTTCTGGAAGATATTTCCAACAAACTTTTCTAGAAAATCTGAAGAAAAATTTGCCAAAGTTTCAATACAATTTTGCTCGGATTTCAGAGTGGAACTATCAGAAAGCAAAGAAAAACACTGCTAAGGTAAAAAATTCCCTGAAATCCAGGAACAAACTTATCAGAGAGGGCACTGCCTATAAGTTCAAGCAGGAATTTCTCAAAATTTTCTGGAAAGACTTTCTCTGAAGTTCAGGAGAGGACTTTCCAGAAGTTTAGAAAGATACTTCCCAAAAGTTTAGTTGGAAGTACCCAGAAGTGCTAGCGAGCTTTCCTAAAGTTCAGAAATTCATATATTCCAGAGTTTCAAAATAAGGGTTACTCGAAGTTCAAGAATCTCCAAGAATTCGTGTAGATACTTCTAAGAAAAACAGATACTGTCCAGCAGTATAAGAGGTACTTCCTAGTAGTTCAAGCAGGAATTTCTCAGAAATTTTTCAGGAACAAACTTCCCCGAAGTTCAGGAGACAACTTCCCTGAAGTTAAGAAGAGGACTTCTCAGAAGTTCAGGAGGAAACTTCCTAACAAATTTGAGAAGATTTTCGAAGCAATTCTGGAGAGAACTATCCCAAAGTTTAGGAGAAATTTTCTTCGCAGCTCAGGATTGGACTTATCAGAAGGTTCTAAAGTACCGTAGAGCAGGGTGAATTCAACCGCCAAGTCCGATGTTTATTCAATTTAAAATTATCCTTCCCGAAGTGCCTGAATTTTTTAAACTTTGAACCATATATATTCAGCATTTATTAGGGTATATAAATGCAATTTGTTTTTAGCATTTCTCTTTTTCCTTCGCTATAAAAAAATATTTAAAAAAAATGCTCCTTATGGTACTTTTAACAGCCCAACAACAATCATATTCAAGCAATAAAATGATTTTTTTTAAATCGACAGCCACATTTTCAGATTACTTGAACATTTGTCTCTCTAAGCTTATCGAAAAAATATTAATTTTGTATACATAAACAAATTAATGAATAAAAAAAATATTTTGATCGAAAATTAAGAGCAAACGAATAAACGCGACAACCTTCTCAAAGTGTTGCACTACCTTCCAATCTGTCAAAGGGTTTGTTTTGTTTTGTTCTGTGTTCGAGCAAAGGTGTGAAACATTTATTTCAACAATTTAATGGCATTGAGAAGTCCAAAATGCCGAGAAAGTACGTGAAAAAAGTTGGTGGAAGAGCTTATTTACAGTCAGAGTCTGTAAAATCCCCTTCCCCCTAAAAATATGATGATATTAACGAACGTTTCCTGAGCTGTTAATGACTCTTATTCTGCCGTGAATCGCATATCAGTACCATATTTTCTTAATTTCCTATCCATATGGGCCGGATATGCGATTCACGGCAGTGTTGGCGTCCTTACACCGGTGAAAAACGACATGAGTGAGGTATTTCTGTTTGTCTAATATTATGGTGAAATTATGTCATGCTTTCAATGGAAGGGAGCTTTGGGAATTGTGGTAATCTGTACTCAAAATTTAAGGTCCATAAAAAAACAAAGGGGGAGGGTTTTAAAAATGGTCCTTTTTTGCGTGATATAATTAATGAACGTTCCCTTTGGTGAATGCTCCACCCCTGTAATATTCGGGAGACATCTGCACCAAACGGTTTAAATAAAAATTTGGTGATTTTCTATTCAACTAAGCACTTCAAATGGATAAAATTGATTTTGATCGAAGTCACCCCATTATTGTAAATTGGCCGTGGGAATTAAACCATTTTTTTAAAGTTCATCTGACATAATAAATTTTTAAAATTTGTGAGTAGTGTTATACTACAGATACCAGTGCTGATTTTAAAAATGTAAAACAAAATTTTAAAGATGATTATCATATAAAATATCAAGAAATAGTTCAAAAAGTGATTGAAGTCACCCCGTTTTATGGTAATTAAGTTCAGGAAGAAAAATTAAGAAATCTTTTCTAAACAGACGTATCTGATTTTGTAAACAAAGAGGGGAAGCAAGAATCAAGCGTTATGGCTGCAACAGAGGCCTTATTTGCGGAATGTGACAAATCATTTTTTATGGCTTGAAAAAGTTTGAATATCGTTGGATTAAATGTATCGAGTTGAAAGGATAGAAGAAAATTAATTTAAAAAAAAGCTACAAGAGAGTTTTTTTGCCCAACGAAGGCTTGCCTCTTATCGAAAACCAACTAACTTAGTTGGAAAGCAGACTGCAAACCGTGGAGATTCGCCAATTCTACCGAAGTAACAACAAGTTTCACTTCAGAATCTATCGCACATTGTCGACCATAACGTTTGCATTAAAAAAAATGGACTTTTTTTCGGATGGTGACTTAGCTAAAAAACTTAGCTAAGACAGATAATTGCTTATGATAAACTTCCCATGAAAGGAAATTATTTAAGCTTAATTGCATAAAAGTTCTACGTCCTTGCGAGCGGCCTTCCAGAAGATAACCGGAACATTCACCATGGCGGACAAAAACATGGGTGTAGGCATGTTTTTGAGTTCTTTCTTCGTTTTATTTATCAATTTCTCCTCAGTTTTCGCGGTAAAATTGTTGGAGTAGATCTTATGCTTCAAGTCGGCCCAGAAATTCTTGATAGGATATAGCTGGGGGACGTTGGGCGGGTTCGCCGACTTGGGTACCACGTCGTAATCAGCAGCTCCATCCAACGATCGCTTTGAGTAGTGGGCTGACGCCAGATCCGGCCAGAACACCGCGTCTTCACCCTTGTGGTATTTCTTAATGAACGACGCAACTTTCGGCTGGCATTTCGTACTATAAACTTCCCCGTTCACGGCCAGTCCGGAGCGAAAGAAAGAGCGGCTTTGACATCCCCTTCTCGCTGATTGTCAGCCACAGCAGCACCTTCTTGGGGACTTGGTGTGTGAAATGAACTTCACCTCGGACCTCACTTCCTTCGTGGGGGAAGTAAAATACGAAGTGCCCTGCCAGTCGTTGCCATCCAGGGTAAGATCGGTTTCGTCGTTCATCACCACCGCCACGTCGCGATTCGCAGGGAAAATCGAGTTGACCATCTTATTCAGCCACTGCCGCTGCGTCATTGCCTGCAGCTCCGAAACCAGTGGACGCGACTTCCGCTTCCTGACATGTACTTTTTTACTGTTTGGCCTGTTGAACCAACCTCCCGGCCAAACGCACGCAGCGATGTAGCCACATTTCCCTCGGTCTTCCTCTTCAGCATCCAGTTGGAGCTTCTTGTCGCTTAGAATCGTCGGTCGTCCGGAACCGGGCTTTCTTTCGATGCTCTGATTGTTGTCTAATAGTGTCAAGATGTTGTAAATGCCGGAACCGGCGTATCCAGCGTCCACAAATCGCACACTTCTGAACGGAGTTGCTTCACTGTTTTTGCCATCACGGATAGAGTTCGACTGATAGAGCTGTCAAATTTTGTCTGCTGACTCATGGGTTACTATGATTGATGCTGCATGGGTAGTTTCGTCAGTGCGGGTGAAGGTAAACCCTCTTGAAAAATCAACAATTTTTGTCCATTATTTTTAATTCAAACATTACAACGGCATGCTAAGATTCACTCGTTTCAATCAGACGTGACAGTTTGTCGACCGTCAGTCTAACTCGATTTGCAGATCCGCTTTCGATTTCCAAACCTCATCACCATCGCTGTCTGTCGGAGTAAGTGTCCCTCCGAACAATAACGCTTCCCGCCCCCTACCCCATGGGAAACGCAACTCCGTGCGTAAACAATTGTCAATTTAAGCAATTGTTATATATTGTAAGGCAAAAGAGTTCCGCTCGTCCTATCAAGCCAAAGTCGAACAAAAGCTCTTCCACGGATAAAGGACGGATTGCATTATGTACTGGGTACCTAGAAGCAGGTTTCTTTCACTCTCTCTCTCACTGCGACAGGAAACAGCAAAACAACTCCGACAACATTTTAAACCATTTCGAGCGCGGGTAAAACAACTCCAAAAGGGGGGGGAGAGGGGGAGGGTGCAGCAAACTCCACGGGGAATTATCACGATCACACAGAATAACCACCTCCCGTTGTCGCGCTGAGTGTAGTTTCTGCCATAGCTGCAGCTCAGTGACTGTGTGTGAGTGCATTAAATTGCTTTTTATTGTTCCTGACGTTTGTGGGCTATTGTGGAGTGACAGCAGTGGCGGAGGACAACTTGCAATGGATTTTGGTTTCGCTCCGTCATTTCCAATGAACTCGTATGTATGCCTGCCTGTGCGGCTGGGAGATGCTTTTATGAACGTACTTTGTGCAAAATGCATTCGAACATAGATTTTTATGCACTTCCCCCTACCTCCCCCGTTGTTCCCGCCATGCTGGCTCGAGGGGCATAATTCCCAATACCGGTTAGAGTGGGCTTTAAGCTTGATCGAAACGGGTTCAATCTCCGTGAAATTCTGACAGTGGTCAGCAAAAGATGTGAGAGCCGTCTCATTGATCATGTATTACGAGCTTAATCCTAATTCATATAGGGGATGTTTACTCCCCATGCCATATGAAAGATTATGTCTATTTTAGAAAACAGATTAACTTACTTGCAACGGAAAAGAAGGAGCGATGGAGTAAACACTTTTGCATCCAGTGGCTTCGGATGAAAATCTGACTCCATTTAAATTTCAAGCACACGCCACACGACGACGACCACGTCCCGGACTCTGAAAAATACCAACCCGAGACGGGGCTATATACATCAAATTTTATCTACATCCAGGCGTAATGGATAGATGGCGCTCCACCGCATGCAAGAATGATTCAGAGTTTCGGACGGGGGCAAGGTCGTAAAATAAAGTGAAAGAGAAATTTACAACTCCCCATATCTGGAATCAACTTTTTATCTCCAGGCGGGATGCAGTTCGTGCTTGCATTTTCCAAACACGAAAACATCATCATCATACATAAGTGAGCCAGGGTTTGGTTGGTGCGCGCCGGGAGCTATTTTCGTATGAACGAGCATGTGAAGGACGCTGTAAAACGAGGTTTGTATTGTAATCACATGATGTTCGCAGGATGCTCCCGGCGCACATTAATTGTTCAAAGATGCTACGCAAAATGGCCGTCTTAATCGTAGGAGGAATGAACGTTTGTTCACCGCGTTTAATTTTGTTATTTTGACATCTTCATAAATTCATGTGGTCTTTTCATCACGACGCAATCGAAGGCTTTTAAATAGTAAACACTTCATTGTTATTGTGGTAGGTCTCAGTTCCACTTGTGAACATCAGAACCGCCGCCTTCTGCAGGGAATCGAATCACACAAGAAGCACAAATCTACACATCATGCAATTTATTTCCCCCTCGCTCTTCGGTCTCGGGTATCTCGCCTGTGTCACCATCGCAGCCCGGGAGAAGAAAGGCTTTAAATCACACCAGGATGAACTAAATTTCGAAACCGGGATAGAACGGGAGCCATAAATGGCAGCTCCCCCACGATGACGACGACAATGGCAACAATGGCGGAGACAATTTTTGGAACTTTGCCCAGAACTTCAAGGCTTTTTACACCCGAAAAGCGCACGTGATTCACGACTCTGGAAAAAGGGGAAAATGTGATTTTATTTCTTTCTGTTGAAAGCGCCCGAGTTCCGCTGGAGCAGAGTGGCAACGGTGAAGAAGTGATGGTGCGGTAGGATGCATTTAAATTTTGCAAAAGAACTATGAGGTTAGGCCACAGACAAGTAGGCTCTTGAAATAGGGCTCTTTTAAAGTGGTAACGCTTTGAAAGGTTAGTCATCATTAGTACTAACAAATCTATTCAATTAACCCCGATGTTCATCGTCGATAGCATACAAGCAGTGCTACGTCTCATTGTCTGTGGTTTATTGTTTTGTTTTCTTCAGGGAACATTCATCAATGATGTCACGCAAAATAGTGACTTTTTAGACCCCCCTTGTCACGTTTTTTGTATGGATTGTCACGTTTTTCCAAGCCCCCCTCCCGCCTCACTGTGTTACATAATTAATAGACCTTCCCACACTTTTATGCTGCAAACGTGTAAACCTTTTTTCTCTTAATAAATAGTAAGTCTCTTAGAAATAGACAACTAAAGCAACGTCATCGTGGCATGACTCTCTTTTTATCGAAAATGACGGAAGGACCAATACAAGAAACAATCAACTATAACGTGTCACTGAAGCATCGAGGAATAACCTCCATCTGCCACCAAGATCAATGAATGTATTTGTCTAAGTACTCTGGTGACCAACCTCAAGAAATATTATGCCATGAATTGGGCAGTTTGGAAGCTACCCCTATGCGACAGGACATCGACAATTTCGGAAAGTTAATGAGTATAAGCGTAGACTGCACGGCAGCTTGATTTTAGCCATTTATTGACGCACAGTTCTTAAATTATTCAGCAAACAATAATCTCAACTCTCGCAGTTCAACATTTTCTATTTTTCCTCAATATGGTTTGCTGAAATTGAAACTTTCAGCATCGCCCACCTTAGCCTTTTGGCTATGACTGATTCTGTACTGCTTAAAAAACTTGAAGATTCTTTCAATTACCGTTCAAGAGTCCTTCAGGAATCGACCAGAAACCCTCCATCAAGCATTCATTATTTCGCCAGCAATCTTTCAGGTATCATTCCGGAATACTTTCCATAAATAGGAAATTCAGAAGCTTTTCATAGAACATCGGGGAAGAGTTGCATTAAATGTCGTCTCTCAAGTACTCAAGAGAAAATGATCCGAAACATACAGAAAAGCGAACAAAGAACTTCAGGAGAGAGTTCAAAGAACCTTTTGTAAGTGTATCGGAAACGTACCAAAAGCATCTCAAGAAATTCGGAAAGCAACCCAACTAATTTAAGAATTTATACCATAAACATTGAGGATGCGTTCCAGAATTTTAAGAAAGTGAGCATTACAAAGAAGCGACTAAATGTTCCGATTTTTCATGCGATTATCCTGCCACCCGGTTGGTTAATATAACATATACTAGAGACTGTATTCGATAAAATTTGGACACACAAAAATTGGTCACCAAAAATTTTCCTTGAGCCCGATTCTTTTCAAACTTTCTGGAAATAGAGTACTACTCAATAGTTAAGTTTTGACAACATTGGTTTATTGAACCTCTTCTCCCAACCCATTGCCCGCACCTTTGCCTTGACCCCTTTCATCAAATTTTGGGCAATGATAGGACCGACTTGCTTACTTACTTTTAACCACACTTTCTTTAGTTCATGTTCATTTTCTATCAGTTTTGGAGTTTTAACGAGCTTTGCCTTCATGATTGCCCAAAATTTTTCAATCGGGCGAAGTTCCGGAGTGTTTGGAGGGTTGACGTCTTTTTGTACAAAAACTACATTATTATCTTTGTACCAGTCTAAGACGGGCCGGGCATAGTGGCAAGATGCCAAATCGGGCCAAAACAGTGTCGGGCCATCGTGAGATCTCAAGAAGGGCAGAAGTCGTTTTTGGAGGCATTCGTCCTTATAGATTTGTCCGTTGACGGTCCCAGAGGTGATGAAGGGCTGACGAATTTTGCCACATCCGCAGATCGCTTGCCAGACAAGGAAGTTTTTGGCGAGTTTCGACGGTTTTTTCTTCCGTACACTCTCCGGAACGGCCAACTTAGAGGTGGCGACGTAGTGTTCCTGTCCTGGCATTTGTTTGGTGTCGGCTTTAATGTAGGTCTCATCGTCCATCACTTTGCAGAACGATTTTGTGAGCCACTCCCTGTACACGGTGTTCAATAAGTTCGGATACACTTTCAAAATTTGTTAAAAAAATGAAAACATGTTTTTTTATTTTTTGGATTTATGTTATTGAAAGCTATGTTTACAAGGAACGTTTACAACATTTCTCTTGGAATGACCCCCTTTGTACTCCTTAACGAGCTTCAAACGTTTCTCGAACGCGTCGCAGGCGGCACGCACGGACTGCATGGGCATTTCGTCCCAGATTTTGAGAATTACCGTCTTGAAATGATCCAAAGTGCTGACCTTGTATTCGTTCAGCTTCGCCATCATATAGGACCAAACAAAAAAGTCGAGAGGATTCAAGTCCGGGGAGCTGGGAGGCCACAAAGTTTTGTCCAGAAAGTCGGTTAAATTGTCCCGACACCAGGCTTGAACCACATTTGCCGTATGGGCTGGTGCACCGTCCTGCTGGAACACGTAGTGCTCATCGCCGTAGAGGCTTCGGAGACTGGGGGCAACAACCTTTTCCAAAACCTCAGTTTTGTAGTACGCCGCGTTGATTTTGACGTTTTTTTCAATAAACACCAAGGGTAGCTTACCACGTTTGCATACTGCCCCCAAACCATCACCGACGCGGCACTTTGGAACCGAGGGATGTTTATATTGGATTCAGGAATGCTGTCCCTCGATGGCGCCCACACCCGGTCATTTTGCACATCAGTGGCTGCTGCAGCACGAACAGTTTCTCGTCCGAAAAACAAACTCCTGACCAGCGTGCCGAGAGAGGATCCTCTTAGCTCGATCCAACCGCTTTTTGCTGGTAGCCTCCGAAACGCCATGGACCTTACGTTTTTTGTAAGGCCTGAAACCAAGGTCCTTGGTGAGTATGGTGGAGCGGTTCCAATGGAAACGTTGAGATCTGCAGCCGTTTTCCGGATTGAGCGGTTCTTTTGCGCCGAATCTGCTCCCTCACGATCTTGATGACCCGTGGCGTCCTCGCTGAACGCGGCCGACCGGATCTCGCACGGTCATTGGTCGAGGACGTCTCCCGGTATCGCCTGATGGTCGTGTAGACAAAGTTCCGCTTGACCCCATGCGATTTCAGCAGCCGGAATATATCGCCGGGTCGCTCACCGTTCAAAAACGCTTAATTACGAAGTCCCGATACTCTTTCATCGCGCGTAACAAACGAACAACAACTAACAGAATGTCAACACCGCGCACATTCGGTAGCGTATGAATGAAGCTAAAGCTGACACCAATACCAATGCAGAATATGTACATGGCGCATACCTACGCAATGATGAAAACTTGTATTCGAACTTATTGAACACCGT
>JASCZW010018661.1:0-15037 GCA_034211315.2 Aedes japonicus | reverse complement strand
CCTTGACTCAGCCTAATATGCAACGATTATTTACATATGCTTTATTATAACTCGTAAGATAATTGAGCTAGAAGCGATATATAACAAGATATACAGTTGCTGTGATAAGTTTCATAAACCATTTGCTGTATTCACTCTATCCAACACAGAGTCTCTCAAAACAAACTATAATAAAACTGCTTCTGAAACACCTAAATGATGTTTACATATGATTCATCGGCCATTCGATAATCAAAGCATTATAATTCACTCTACACAGATATTGTTCCCTTGGTTTGGGTATAGATGTGCCATTTAAAGAATATACAACCGAAACTCAAACATTTCTATTGAAAATTTCACCAATCACACGTTTATAACGTACGACTATTTTCTGTACATCTAGGCTGAATTACTCGGTTTAAAGGTTCTATTTAGCCAAATTTAGATCATTCGAAAATCGTTAGGATAATTTGTTCAGCTTAACCAGTGAAGTCATTATTACTAAAAAATTAAGGAAATCGAAAACTTTGCGGAAGCGAACAACTAAAAATTGATTAATAATAATAATTTAAATTCACAAGAAATAAATGAATCTGTTTCTATTTTTAAAATCAGTTGTAATAAAACTTGCATAAATAAAAGCATTAGTGAAACATGAAGTATCTCAAAACCTTTCACTGTAACGAGACTTTTGTGCGGTTGAATTTCAGAAGAGCTGACGTTGCTTTAAATATTTCTCGAACAAAAAAGTTACAAGTTACATCTAATGATATAATATGTAGTAGATATCGCTTGAAGAGGGAGAAGTGTTGGTAACTCAAATTTGCCGCAGATCCAGATGGGACTCATATGCGGTTACAAGCAGTCCAATGAGATACAATACAACTCATTGTCTGATATTAGCGTCATCTGAATATAATATGTAATGTTTTTTTTTTTCATGCAAATTTAAGCAGAGATTTGAGCAGGCATTCTCGCACGACTACAAAATCAACCACAAATTTAGGTGCAGTTAATGCATTGTGGGGTTACTCAGTTGCTCATTGAAATTTCGATGATTTATCCGTGGATTTAGGACCGACGGAATTGCAGAAAACAGCTTTTCGGTAAAAAATGAGCGGTTCTTACTTATTCGCATTTACCCAAGTAGCACAACTTGTTTCAATAAAGAATTAAAATCGCTCTTGAAACAAATTAGGGACAATTTTGTTTGGCTATGTACCTCACAATTATACACAACAGCAACGCAAAAAGCGCAAGGGTGGAGCCTATTTGCAACTTGACATTGTATCTACAGAGTTGCAATAGCATTTTGTAAAACTTTCAATTATTGTAAATTGCGTTGCAAGAAAGAGAAATGATACCGATGTTTAAATGAATGCAAGGATAACTTTTTTTTAATGAATATTGTTATCAACCAAACATTCGTCTAATGTTAAATAAAATGATCCGAAAATCGTATTGGAATAAGTTTATTTTTAAACGCTTTCAGATTTATGGTTCAATATTTTGTTCTACTACGAAAAATATGAAGGCTCTTGGATAAATCCTCGAGAATAGAGCATTGTTTCTGAACTTGAAAAAGAATAAAATGTGTAAAATTATGTTTACATGTGGAAGAATCAGATTTTTGATTCATCCGAAGATCAATAAATCGTTTCAAGTTCATGTTAGGTTCAAATTGTGGAGGAATGAGTGAAATTTTAAAATCTCATTTTGTGTTGCAACATTTTGGCAAATGGCTACCAGCTACACAACCGGCAAATACACTGCCGGCTAAAATAATTATGATTCCATTCCTAGCACGTGAAGTGCATCTATGATATTTATTTATGCACACATCATTAAATTGTAGATATCTGGACAATAGCGACAGTAGTACTTTGATAGTGAGTTTTCTTTGTCGACCCTTACCTGGATTACTTAAAAATTAAAAAAATACTTAATTCCACATAAATAAATAATAATAAATAGGTGCTTCTTTGTTCAAAGGATATACATAACGTACAAAAAGGGGATACTTGACTGGCAATGTATTCAATCCGTTGGAACAAAGAATTAGAATAATTCAGAAGCTATGTTCTTTTAAATTAACCAATTGTTAATTGAGTGGGAATATTGTTAAGAGGTTCAGATGAAATAATAAAATAAAATCCTAGTATTGCTAACTCTTCCATGTATTCGAGGTCAGGATTGCTCGCAATTTGATTATCCATAATTTTTTGTCTAGATCAAACAAATTTAATTTCCAATGGTAGATACAACTGTTTCTAAGTGAAATTATATTAACATGGGTGGAAACTATCAGACCGTTCTAAACATGAATTTGAGTAGAACGCAGACTGCAATCAATTGCAATTATTTAATAGCATTGTTTATGACAAAAACCACTATCCAGAAAAATTTAATCGTATGATTGCGCAAACGAGTTTATTAAGTTGATTCCTGTTATGAACCATGATAAGTTTAATAACTTTTTCTTAAAAGATGAACATTTGATTTTTATTGTTAGTTTAAGCATTTCATTTAAAGTTTTATTCGCTTAACTCAACACAACATTGCATGAAACAAATATACTGAGCAACTCTTAAACAACTTTATCATGATTATTTTCGCTTATGTTCATTCGAATGTTCAATATTCAAAACATTAGAATCTCTATTATACGGATATTGTTGCTTGGACTTGGATTTAAATGAGTTATTTGAAAAATATACAATCAAGTACTGATACATTGAAAATTTTACCAAAGCTAACTAAACTTTACTATGTGATGAATAAATTAGGTTCTAGTTGTGAGCATAACAAATCAAAGTTTCATCAAAATTGTGTCAACGGATTTCTTGTGAAATCATTGATTCTGTTTCTACGTAAATAGTTGACAGAATTAATTCAAAAACAGCTTATGTTTATAACGCACAACTAGTAATCTCACAAATGTTTATTTAGTTTGGGAAGATAATATATTTTAGCTTTACGTAGGTAGATATTTTATTGAAATTAATTAGTAAGGACAACTGAAAATGCAAATTTTATGCTTTCAGTATTTGAGTGATCCTTGTTTAAAAGTTACATTAAAATAGCCACTACTAAGAAAATCATACCCTATAGAGGTTGCATAACGAACACTTCAAGCCATTTTCTATGTTAGGCCTATAAATTAACAACAACCTCTAGAAATCAACCCATACCTAATTTGATCAGATTATGAATTTATTATTATTTCTTTTATATTAAAACACATGTGGACGGTAGTGTGCGATTCATTCGGATATATTTCAATCGTTTAAAGTTGCAAGAACGTGACATTATTCTTTGATTTTATGTTGCGTTCTCATTACGTTGCGCGTGTGGCTCAAAAAATGCGAAAATTTTAAGTATCAGAACGCTTCATTGGAACAAAAGTGTAATTTATTTGTTATGTTGCACTGGAGGTCAAAATAACTTCATAATAAACATCACATACACTGGAAGAAATTAAGTATGCAACATCATGATTACGTTTACTTAGCTGCAAGTTTACAAAGGCAAACATGTCTCGACTTACTCCAATGTTTGTTTTGAATGGTCTTGAGCAAACCATTTGAGCAACACGAATGAGATATCTAGTATATCGTAGACGTGAAATAAACTCTGCTGTAACAGAATATGCTTTTTGTTACTGCAGATTTACTAAAATGAAACATGAAAACTAAATGTTGAGCATTAAAGATGTTTTGTGTGCTACTTGGGTAGCTTATGCAATATTGCAAACAATAAAGGGTGTCCACGATGAAATTGCCACACACAAAATTGATTCGCAAAAGTCGAGTTTTCATCCGATTGCCATCAAATTTTCAGGGATTGAGAAATAACTATTAAACTTCATTTTACCATTTTACTCGTATTTTATTTACAGTCCATACGCAAATGCCCGCACCTTGGCCTTAACCCCGACCATAAGATTCTGCACAACCTGTGAATCAACCGTTTTTTGCATGTAAACCCATACTTTCTTCAGTTCCTCGACTGTCTTCACTACCTTAGGTCGTTTAAGAAGGTGCTGCTTCATAATCGCCCAGTACTTCTCGATGGGGCGGAGCTCCGGAGTGTTGGGAGGGTTGAACATTTTCGGCACGAAATTGACCTTATTGTCCGCATACCACTTCAGCACGTCCTTGGAGTAGTGGCATGAGGCCAAATCCGGCCAGAAGATTGTTGGGACATTGTGGGCCTTCAGGAGAGGAAGCAGCCGCTTCTGGAGGCACTCTTTTATGTACACCTGTCCGTTCATCGTGTCCTGGGTCACGAAAGGTGCACTCCGCTTCCCGCACGTGCAGATGGCTTGCCAAACCAGGAATTTCTTCGCAAATTTGGACATCTTCTGAGTGCGGACATGCTCCGGAACGCTGAACTTATCCTTGGCCGTGAAAAACAGGTTGCCGGGGATCTGTTTGAAGTCGGCCTTCACATATGTTTCGTCGTCCATGATGCAGCATTCAACTTTCGTCAGCATGTTGAGGTACAACTTCCTGGCACGGGTTTTGGCGGACTTGTTCTGCTTCTCGTCGCGATTAGGGGCCTTTTGTACCTTGAACGTTCGAAGCCCAGCCTTAGTTTTGGCCTTCTGGACAAAACTTCGGCTTAGGTGCAGCTTCTTAGCCACATCCCGAACGGAGGCGTTCGGATTTCGGTTGAAGGCCCCAACTACGTGGTTGTGATTTTTGGTGTTGTACGGAATACTTTTTCCTTCACTTCTGGGCTTCCGATCGGTGGTCAACCGTTCCTCGAACCGCTTAATCACTCGCGACACCGTGGAATTCGCGATTCCCAACGTTTTAGCGATGGAACGATGCGAGAGATCCTTGTTCTCGTGATGAATGCGCAAGATTTTATCACGCACGAGCTGTTCTTTCGACTCCATTTCCGCGAGTTTTGATCACAGGACTTTAAAACTTGCAGGATGTGAATAATGCACTATGAACTAAATGCACCCAAATTTTCATTAAATTCTACCGAACGGTTAAAAAGTTAGAGGAATTTCATAGTGTGGCAATTTCATCGTGGACACCCTTTAAGAGTCCAGGGAATACTGAGACAGTCCTAGCGATCCGAATATCCAAGGTTTGAATTTGCCCAGTCGTCGTAGAAATAGGGAAGCGAAAACTATGCTCACCATAGAACATATATTCATCACATTCTGCAGTCATCCAAATTCAAACGTAAAAAGATGTTTAATTTCTCCAATAAATGGACGCAGAAACCAAGAATATATAATCCTGGCAAATAAAATTAGGTCTTGAATATAATTAGAAGCTACAAAAACGTTTCGGAGACTTAAATTTCGTAAAAATAATGAACAGTAAGATTTTCAACACAATGTCTTACCTTAGCACTAAAAATTCGTCGTATTGATCTTACCGTACTAGGGAATATACTCGAGCCTGACTCCAAGTTTTCTCATTAATTGCACTATATCCTCACACATTTTCGCTGCGTAATTGCACAAATCATAAAAATCACACTTCACTTATTACACTAGCCACACGAGAATCTACGAGTACGTGAAAAAAAAACTTGAAAACTATGGGATTAATTTTCACAATAATGTTAATGCGCTTGAACATATTCTGAACCGTGGTAACAATCGAAGTAATCGCTTGATGTTGCCAAACTATTTTATTATGACTTTTATTCGAATCAAATGGGTTTGGCAGTATTCAATATAACCTTTTTTGTGGAAGTGCTACAAATCGCTCAAAGTTGAACTATTTTGTTTTTCCATAGATTAAATTAATAATAACATACTTCTTATTGTAGATTTTTTCAATATTTACCGAGAAATAAAATTCCACATTTAATAATATTTTTCCATCTCTGCTGAATTTGGCGGCACTGCTCACATACTGTATAGCATACACATCAACGCTAGTGTGCGTGTTCAACCATTCATAGACCATTATATGCCCATCGTTATGGTGAGTCCTGTTGTCAATATTCTCATGAAAGATAAACAAACACACCCTTTCATTTTGTTGGTTATATGCATGATACCCAACACACGTGAAGTGCTATCTACTTCATTTTTGAGTGTAGTGGGTGGAGAGCGTTAACATGTTTATATTTTTTCTTGATTAAAATCAGTATGATCAACATATGTACGCAGATGGGAATTAACGTTTTTCGTGATATTATTAAAATAGATACATAGCAGTGGCAACTTTTCCATAATCAATTGGAAGAAAATGATCAGAATCGAATGTTTTGTGTGTTGCTTAACGATTATCGGTAAGTGAACCAATAAATTGTGATAACTTGTGTACTCAGTCTTCGGTATTCAGTGCATATTCAACGATTTTCACTGGAGGTATGCTTATTAAGCTCAAGATAGGTTCCGTTTCCCTATATAACGTTAAAAGCAACTATTTGATAGGCGAGCAACGTGTATGATAGCGTGTCATACCAAAGATGAAGTCTTAAGGACCATGATGTTGAAACATTTAAAAAACTATAAGTTACAGCCTCATTGGGTTGTAGGGAAATACGTAGAAATACACAACTAAATGCTAGCACATTTAAATTGTCCAATGCAATATTCTTTGAATTAAATTTTTCAGTCCCAAATTTTTCCAAGCGTTATTATACAAGCAAGTTGGGGTGTTCTGATTAAGTTGGTGCTCAATAACATAGAAATAATTAAAAAACTAGGATATTTTGTTTTTGGAAATACGTCATCCAAACTGTCCTGGAGTTCAGAATTTATGATCTACAATTGTAATAGTAGCTTTATTGGGTGTATAATGTTATGATACATTGATATATTCAAACATATTCAATGAATGCCCTGGAAGACCAAAAGACATTATGAGATAATTTTGGGATGTTCATGCCAAACAAACTAACATAACTTTGTATAACCCATAGAGCTACTATTACAATTGAAGACCTTAAGTTTTGAATGACCTAAAACTAACAAGATTATCCTTTGATGTCTGTGGACGTTTCAGAATATTCATTGAATATGTTTGAATAGGTATCGTAACCCAGGAGGCTACGGTTACTATTGCATATCTGAAGTTCTGAACTCAAGTCAGTTTTCATGAAATTGAACATCCCAAAATAATGTGATAATGACTGGTGACCTTACAGAATATTCACTAAATGTGTTTGAATGCAAATCGTCATTTTTTATGTGTTACAAAGCTAATGTTACGACTGTAGGTCATTTTTTCTGAACTCAAGGGCAGATTTGGTGAACTGGAACATGTCAAGATATCTCATTCTATCTGTTAAATTTCCAGGAGACTCACTGAAATTGGTCATATACAAGTTGTTACTTTGTTTGGTCCAGAAAGCTACAGTTACAGCTATAGATTTTCATTTTGCATTCCAGGATAGTTTGGATAACCTTGAAGATTATCTTATAATGTCGGTTGGTGTTCCAAGATATTCAATGAATATATTTCAATATACAGCGTAGCTTTGCATAGCCTGGAAGCTTTTGTTGCAACTGTAGGTACTATGTTCTGATCTCAAAGATAGTTGGTATGACCCAAAAAAAAAATTGTTGATCTTTCTTTGACAGATTCTTTGAATGTATTGAAAAAACATATAGTCACCTTATATAGCCCAAAAAGCTACTGTTACAACGACAGATCTTATGTTTTGAGCTTAAGAACAGTTTGGATGACCTAAAATATCCCAAGATTGTCGCATTATGTCCGTTGAACTTCACCACTACTCAATGAATATTGTTAAACGCATATTCCTTGGCATACTTCAAAAACCTACTGTTACAAATGAAAATCTTATGATCTAAAGTCAAAGACAGTTTTGGATGACCTCGATCATATCTGTTTATCTCGTTATATTTGTTTACGTTCTTGAATATTATCTGAGTATGGTTGAAAAGGTAGCGTTAATTTGAAGCTATGGTTACTACTGTAGATCTTATGTCCTGAACTGAACGACAATTTTGATGGCCTAGAATAAAACCAAATTTTCAAATAATGACTGTTGACCTTCCAAAAGGTTCATTCAATATGTTTGAATAGATACCATAACCACATATAGCCCTAAAAGCTACGTTACTACTGTAGATCTGAAGTTCTGAACTTAATTGCTTTTTGGATAACCTAGAACTTCTCAGAGAGATACAAAAAAATTTAACGTTTATCACCAAAAATTTAATAAAAAGTATACAAATGCACTAAAACAACGATTTATACTGTTAATAAGGAATTTAGTTTTTCTTAATGAACTCACTCATTTTGAGGATAGAACATTCAGGTCCTCAATTAGGCCTTAAACTCGTATGTTTTTTTTACATTTCCCAAAATCATCATTGTTGGTGCGCATCAGTTGATGCGTAGAAATATTTCAGATCGATCGGTGCAAAATTTTTTTAAATGTTTTGAGAAAAGACAGAGATAGTAACGCTCAAGACTTGATCACTTTTCGTGACGGTCGAGTGAGGTGACTTTCTTGAACAAAGCCGACGGACATCGCAGCAAAAAGGAGAAGTTGTACTTGAACATCAATGCCGCAGATGAAAAGAAGCCGGAGAATGTCACCGAGGGCGACCGCTAGGAGAACAAGCCTAGGCCCTGTGCATCGTGTCGAACGGTAAATCATCAGATAAAGCACTGTCACGTCTTCCGCAAGATGGCACTCGCGGATCGCTGGACACTCATTCAAGAGCGCTTCTTGTGTCGTCGCTGTTTGAGATTGCATGGAAAAGTCCCTTGTAAAGCGAGCAACTGTGGAGAGCCCGGCTGTGACCATCACAAGCTTCTTCATCCCGGAAATCCACAGGCACCCCACACTTTCGTATCGCCGAAGACTACAAATACAGTTACAGTTCATCGACAGCTCAAGCAAACTGTGTTGTTCCCGATACTTCCTTTCTCTCTGCATGGGAATGGGAAACGATTTAAACGTTCATTTTAGATGGATCATCTAGGACGCTGATGGAGTTCAAGATCGCTGAAGTGGACCAGCGACATGGAACAAGTGGAGGAGTTAATCAAATTGCAGATTTCAGGTGCGACAAACGATTTGCAGGAGGTGCACATCATTGAGAATCTTAATCTTCCAAATCAAACAATTGACTTCAGTGAGGTCTGCAAACAGTTCACGTATCTTCAGGGTCCACCAGTGCATAGCTACACTAATGCTGTTCCCACAATCCTGATGGGCTTGGACAACTCGGTCGTCATGGCAACACGTGAGAGCAGAGAGGGACCAGAGAGGATTGGCGGTCTGTGGAAGTACATGTGCTAAAGAGGATCAGTCCGCAAATAGGCTGTTCCACATTTTCGTTCAAACACCCGATGACGAACTCCACGAGTTAGCGCAATCGATGATGACCGACGTGCCAGGCAGATACTCGAAAACACTACCGTACGTACGGTGTCAGGAAGGTTCCAAATAGACTTGCTGTAGAAACACGAAAATGTAGGATTCTTGAACAGCAAACTCACGTCAGAAAAGAGATTCCGGAGTCTTGAACGCCGGTTTGCATCAAAGCCTGACTTGTACGACAACATAAAAACTCAAATTTGATGAGACGAAATCAGGTACGCCCACAAGGCTAGTAAAGAGGAGTTAGCCAGCTTTAATCCCAAGCGAACCTGGTTTTTGCCACTAAGCGTTGTCACAAACCCGAGGAAACCAAGTAAGTTGCGCTTAGTATGTAATTCTTAGTATTAATTCCGCGCTACTCGCTGGTCCTGATCTATTGACACCACTATCCGCTGTACTCTGTTCGTTCCGTCCGTTCGAGGTGACCATCAGGGCCGATATCAGCTAGATGTTCCACCAGATCTTGATTCGACAGGAAGACCAATCAGTTCAACTGTTTCAGTGGTGCGATAAGCCATCCAAGCCGCTTGAATTGTTCTCGATGGACGTTGCAACTTTCGGCTCCACATGCTCACCATCAGTTTGTCAAAAATCTAAATGCCGAGGACTTTGCCGAACAGTAAATATCCACGGGCACGGTTCTGCTAGGGAAAGAAGTAAAGCTTGTACATTCCAAGGCCGGATTCAGCATTCGAAATTAGCTGTCAAACTCTTCTGCAACTCTAACAGTGGTCGGGGAACAGAATACCGAGTCGCCCGTGAAAAGAATGGTCGACAGGTCCGCTGCTGACAAACGTCTTCTTGGCATGATTTGGAAGTCAGACGTCTTCATCTTCGTCTTCTAAGACATTTTCAGAGAAGAAATCCAAGCACTTTTACGAGAGGACGCTATCCCAACTAAGCGGGAAGTCTTGCGAATAGTCATGAGCATCTTCGATACCATTGGGCCGGTAGCTGTATTTGTAGTCCACGGGAAGGTGCTTCTGCTGCATCTATGGGCGTCTACATTTCCTGGGATACACCTACACCCAACACTCTGCAAGACCAATGGCAGCGATGGATCAAGCTTCTGCACCAGCTAGAGATCGTTCAAATACCATGATGTTACTTCGCTGGTTACTCTCCTGAAGCTTACAAATCCTTGGAGCTGCATGTTTTCGTCATCGCCTTTGCAGAGGCCTTTTCAACAGTGGCCTTTTTCCGAATCGTAGAGGGCTCCAGAGTTCGCTGTTCCTTGGTGTGTGTGAAAACGAATGTTGCGCCCTTGCAATTGCTTACGATTCCGAGATTAGAACTGTCAAAAAAACGAAGAAAAACATAACGAGGATGACGATGACGGGGAAGGAGAAGACGTAGAAGAAAAGGTGTACACGAAGATGCACCCGTTATATAACATTCATGGCTCCTCAGGAGACGTCCCTTACTTAAATATGAAGTGCGTGCTTGAAATATACCGTGCATTTGGTAAACTTACTCTGAAAAATTGACAATATAAGACATCACTTTGTTTTTACGTAATTTTTAATCAATAAATTTCAATATTAAAACTGATGCGTAGAAATATTCCAGATAGATCGCTGCAGAGATTTTGGAAATCGGTTCTGAAATGAATTAGTTATTAACGCTCAAAACCTAAGCATATTTCGTGACGCTCCCAATTTTCGTACTCGCAACATGTACCCCTGTATTGAAACAGGCCTACGCCAAAAGTCGTGAAATTAACAAAGATTTCGTGTAAAATTATGTCTCATGAAACATATACATACGGAAGTCGACAAAAGAAGTATTCGATTAAGTTTCTCATCTCTTTCAACTTATTCTTATGTGTTAAGAATGCTTGCACGTGTCGGTCTCAGGGCACCGAAATTTACATGTTATATTTTGGTAGTGTGGGTGTACGAACCAACTATTTTCGTCCTGGTATCTATGAGTGCCAGTCTCTAAGTTTTATAAGTCTTCAATGATTTGTATAACGTTGTTCACATAAAAACATCAGAACCTGTCTGCTTCGTTTTAGCGTATTTGATTTATTTTCACTAGAACCATACCAATGACACTTTACAAATGATTGTGTTACAATCTTATCCAACACTGCCATAACCTGCCATTTATTTACTTGAACTAATTTATATATCAAAAGTCTTATTCTTGAACACACATCTAATGTAGTCGTAGGCCTTATCCTCCTGGGTGGCACCGCTCGGTCTGAAGCACTTTTCAACGAAGGCGCGCACCTTCTTGGAATCATATTTTGGCGACATGAACTCAACCACAGCCTCCCGGCTGATAACTCCTTCCGATTCCCATAGGCCCATATCGGTGAGTAAGCAGTTGATATATTTCTGAAAGTTGCGAACCAATTCTTGCACATACTCTCTGTATTTCATTAGAATGCCTCATGTACCTTAGTCACTTCGTCATCCACCAAGTTTCGATTGTACACCACACGTTCAACCAAATCCGAATCGAACGGGATGTCTAATTTTCGATAGCACTGTTTGGTCACTTCCATTATAGTTGCCATTTGCTGTTTACTGTAGTCGGCCTAAAATGTTTCAATTGTGCAAGTGACTGGTTACCGAAAGTAGTAACTTTACTTACCGAGCAGATGCCAAAGGCAAAAACTGAAATTAGGAGAAGGATCTTCATCGTTTCTTCTTGAAATGATGTTTACAATGGTTGAGAAGTTAATGCAGATTGAATGCATCAGTATGATGAAAATGTGCTTTTATGGAGGTTTTGAAAATTCGTTAAATTTTTTTGGCTGGCCTATCTTCAAAAGGTGACGCTAACTGCAGGTTATCTCTAGAGGAGGATTTAATGTTCATATGTTTCGTCAGTGCATTTTTGGTCCAGTCACGTTTTTATGCATAAGTTGAGGTTTTTGTTTTAATATGCAAGCAGGATCGTTGCATGAAAAATAATCAAAACATTCGTTGGTAGTCTCATTCAGCAGCTTTTGAAGATAAGCTCTAATCAAAATAAATTTAAAAAAAAACAATGCATCCTTGATTGCAAGCGCTCTTCTGACTCCTGCATTCCATTGGCATTTATTTTCAACCGCTGAAAACCAATCCCGTAGAGGCGTTAAAGTCATGAAGATTGATTTGCCAATTTTAGTGCTATAGCTTTCGGCTTCTGCTCAGTAAGTCGAAAGCTGATATGACATAATTAACCTGGGAAATAGTCTTATTCAATCATAACCAGCGATTACCTTTCCTGTAGCTGATAAATAGCACTGCTTAATTGAAGTAAAATTAATCTTCGTAATAGAGTGTTCCAGAAAATATAAGCACAATTTCAGAATGAAAAATTAACACATGTTGTTGACCAAATTTAATGATTGTTTCGTATTTTTTCTCTACATAGTTTGTTTGTACAACCAACAATAAAAGAACATATCCCGTTTACCCATACGCCAAGGATTAATTCAAGCACTTGATCTTTCCCGTGACATTCTGCACAGACTTCTCCTTGCGGCAGTTACCCGAAACATTAGCCATGAGTGAAAACAAAAATTGCTTGTCATATTCTTAAATTCCTTGGTCGCCTTTTTTATCATTTCATACGACGTTTTGGCCACAAAATAATTTGAATATACTCTCCTCTTCAATTGAACCAAAACTTGAATGGGTGGATCTGGGACACGTTGGGAGGGTTGGCATGCTTCCGCACGTTCCATTTCGCCTGGAATGTCTTTTTGAACAGAATCTTCAGTCGTTGTATCTGGAGTTCTACTTGGCTCTCCGACACGGCTGGCTTGGCCTGACGCTTCCGCATATGGATATCCATTTTGGTCAAATTCTTCTTGACTGTTTGGCCAGTCGCACCGACCTCCTGGCCCAACGAACGGAAAGAAGTGGCCACCTCCGGTCGGTTAAAAAGGTCGGACGGCCGGAACCAGGCCTTCATTCGATAGACTCTCCCTTCTCCAGAGGTGCCAGTAACTTGTAGATGTTTCCGCGATCGTATCCGGCCAACACGAAGTTGGAGCAGCGTTATGTAAAAATTGTTTGTTTTCCAAAAGATAGCCTTAAAAGTTGAATGTGGCTATGTTTTGTTTTCAACAGCTGTTTGTTATGTTTTCGTCCAAAACGCACTACCACATTTCTAGAAGGCAGAAGCTGTCAAATCTAAAACCAATTATCAAGTAGCCTGGGGCATGCCTATCACAAGATACAGCAATCGTGGAAAACTAAAGAAACGTCAAGAGCAGACGCTTTTCCACGCTAGATGGTTTTAAACTTGTTGTTCAAACTTTTGGACAGTCCATCCAAGCATCTACAGATTCTTGATTACAAGAATCTTTTGTTGACCAGACGATATTGAGCAGCAGTCTTGGCAAGCATAAATCAGGAAACGCTTTGACAGATTTTTGTAAGCGTAACATTGGAGTTCTAGAGGAGTTGTCACCACGAACTGTATACTTCAACGGAATGCAGAAACCAGATTCTTCGCTCTTTTCAAACCTAGCTTTGAAAACAAGCTTTAATACAACTCAGCTTCAGAACCTCGGAAACCCTGTGTAAGTTGTTCAATAGATCATGTGCTGTTCCAATGCAAATCAGATCATCTTATAAGAAATAATACGCGCATGGTTTGTACCGCAATTGCCTTAAAAAATGTCATCCGTCAAGATACTTCCCACCAAAATGTTGAGCATGAGCATGAGCATATTGATCACCCGTGGTATGCTACTTCGTTATTGATCGAGACCAGCTGAAATTGCACAGCGAACCAACAGAATGTCATCTGGGAGTAGTTAATCATTCTCAATGTGCAATTCCTGGTGGTCTCAGTTTTTGGATCAATACCTACGCTGGTACGCCCGTGTAGATCAATTAGGGAAGGGAAGCGAATGTTGGTTGGATACTTGTTGCTGCAAGAGGCCGTATATACTACTGCACCCCACAGTATCTCAGGAAGGAGTTTGTTAGAGGGAAAGGGTTTGTTCGTACACCCAAAAGTTGAAATTGTAGCAAAAATGCAAAATTGCAATTTTGCAGTTTTTGCAATCATATCTTGAGAAATCCGCATGATTCTGAAAAGGCAAATTTGCCCATCATGTTCCACAAAGCTTGTATGGTATAAACAAAGCCATGCAAGTGGTTATCCCTGTGTGCCTAATGCCTCGACAATCGCAGCAACCGTTGGGTTTTTGTTCCACCGTCAACAACTTCTCAATATGGGTGAGACAATGGCACAGAACGCCGTTACGCCATATTCCACTGTTGCTATTCCGCTGTCAAGTGTTCTATTTTTATCTGCACTCGTCATCACACTTCTATCGCCCTCTCATCAAGTCACCATGCGGTTTATGAAATAAACGAAGCCATGTAAGTGAGTGCGACCGAAATTTGGTTCATTGTTGTAACGTTGAGTGCCTCAAAAACCGAAGAAACTGTAGGACTTTTATTCCATTCACCTCAACTTGTTGTGGTGACTGGATGGTTACACGAAGAGCCGTCATGCTGACGGTCGCGGTTCGACTCTCGGTAGCGAATGGTAATCTTTTTTTTGTGCGCCATTGAATTTACTACTACTAATCAACTGTACAACATCACGCACACATTGAATTTTTCTAATCGAATTGATGTGTTGCTTTTTGCTCACGACCAATGTTGCTTTCTTTCTCCAAGTTGCGATCCATTACGAGAAATGAAAACCAAATCATGCGAAATTGCATTACAATCTTGCTTTTTTATTTTGGGTG
>JASCZW010018660.1:0-15044 GCA_034211315.2 Aedes japonicus | reverse complement strand
AAAATTGACCTATCGAGCATGACTTGAAAATATGTAATAAAGATTGGACTCGGAAAAAATGCGACACTTTGTTTTGGGTGTAACTTTTTATCGCGTGGGTAAAAATTAATGAAATTTTGGGTAATACTATTTAGAGTGTTATGTTTATGCGTGCAAAATTTTATCGCAATTTCTCTAGTAGTTTTCAAAATGCATTCGAAACAAGAAGAGCTACGCTTGCAAATCTTGGGCGCGGTGATCGATAATCCTGGTCAGTCGCACAGATGGATCAGGAAAAGGATTGGAATCCACCATTCCACCGTGTCCCGCGTTGTGAACATGTTCCAGGAGACAAAGACCATCGAGGGGCGCGCTGGAAGCGGCTGAAACCTTAAAACGGAATACCCAGAGAAGGCGCGGAAGATAAGGCAGTACTTTAAGAATAACCCGAACCTTTCCACACGAGAGGTGGCCAAAAAGGTCAATTCGTCGAAGTGGTTCGTCCAGCAGACCACGAAATGGGCTGGGCTACGTGTTTTTAACAAGCAAAACACGGTGGCCAAATTGCGTGCGCGGAACTGTACCGTGAGTGGCTGGTCAAGCCAGGCTGTCTCGTCATTGACGAAGAGACATATATCAAGGCGGACACCAAACAAATCTCCGGCCTCGAGTTTTTTGTCGTTATGTCCCGCATGGAGGTTCCGGAAAAGTTTCGGAAGAGAAAGATGGACAAATTCGCGAAGAAGTACCTGTTGTGGCAGGCGATAAGCGAGTGCGGACGGTACAGCAAACCGTTCGTTACAACCGGCACCATAAACGGGCAGATTTATTGAGAGGAATGCTTGCAGAAGCGCTTGCTGCCCTTCCTACGCTCTCACAGTGGTCCCACGCTATTCTGGCCGGATCTCGCTTCGTGCCATAACGCCAAGCCTGTAATGGATTGATACGAAGCGAAGGGCGTTATTGTAGTCCCGAAGGAGGCGAACCCGCCAAATACACCAGAACTTCGTCCGATCGAAAAATTTTGGGCGATAATGATGAAGAAGTTGGAGAAAAGGGGAAAAACATTCAAAACCGATGAAGCTTTGAAGAAAAACTGGGAGAAATTGTGTAAGGAAGATGGACAAAGCCTCGCCCAAAATCACATGAGCAGTGTTAAGAGAAATGTACGAGCATTTAGCTTGGGGGAGAAAATTCAATAAATAAATTATGCCAAAAAATAGCTAATATATAGTTATTTAATCCCTGAAAATATGAGAAGTATCCGATTTTAAATAAATTTTTGGTGATCATTTTTGTGTCTCATTTTTTCCGAGTCCAGTCTTTATGCATATTTTGATTACCTTATGATGTGATTTGGGTTCATCACTACGCCACTCATTCTACTCGAACAGAGAGAATTTATACGTAATGGGTAATGGTTTGGTTTTTATTGAATGCTGTCTTGTTATAGCAAAAAAAAAAACGAATGGATGGTTGCAGCTTCATTCGGAATGATATATTTTTGTTTAATGCCAAAAGATTATGAGATAGTCGTCAGGCAAGTTAATAAAAACATGATTCTGTATTATACCAACCATCCAACGTTATTAACAAAGCAAATTTTGTTTTTTTTAAACTGATTTTATTTGAACGCTGCGATTAACCAAATTTTGTCTCATCGTAATACTTTAAGTGTAATCTGAAACGTTCAAAACATTTTAGTTTATCATGATCCATTCCTTGGTATAACCTGATAATCAGTAGGTTAATTTCTTCCTAGCTATAATTTAAATTAAATTTGAGAAATTAATAAAATGTTTGAGAGTAAATTCAACCTTTTATGACAATTATACATTAATGTTTTGATATAAGATAACCTCGATATAACAACCTTGGTTAAGAGGATTTGATATGAAACAATTAATGTTCAATCGAATCAAACCGATATAATCTAACTTCTAAAACTCTAGAACATGGTTCATGATTCGACAAGACATAATTCTACGGAAGATAACTTATCCAAACGAAAAAATATCGTACATCGAGTTATCTTTGTATCTAGTTACGATATTCGTGCACCGGGTAAGAAAACAAAATCAAAATAAACAAACAAAAATGTTTCAGAAAACACACAAACAACAACAAACGTTCTGCACTATCATCATCATCTGGTTGTTTCACCATATACTGTCTCTCATTTGCACTCACTCTTTCTCCCGAAAAATTGCCAAATTTCTCTCACATGATTCAAACCGCGCTTTCATATGTCTATGTGACCGAAACTTCCCGCTAACGTTCACTTGAGTGCCATTTGCATGAACGGCGAACAAAGAATAGTTTCCCATCGTGTGCCGCTTATTGCATCTGTGTCTGCGTTGCATTTCGCTGCGACGACGCAATATATTCTGGATACCGCGTCGTCTGGTCCCCTCTATGCACTTGCGTTCCTCTCCCACTTCCACATGCGGGTGGCAATGAAATTTCGCACAACGCAACTTCTTCCCACTCCCTTCATCGTTACTGCGAGCACGGGCAGTGGCCGGCATACATTTGAGAAGGTCTTGTCGTCTAATAGTTGAGTCACATCATTTTCTTATAGTTTCGCACTATTGGTGCAAATATGCCAGGGCTATCGAAAAAGCATCGAGCAACGCAAATACATACGCCACTTTCAGATGTTAATCGGGGACGAGACAATTCGGCGATGCTGCTGCAATTTTGCGTGTATGAGCAATCCCAGGTAGGTGTGTCGTGATGGATGCCTCTGTCGGCAGAAAACCAGAAACAGGAAGCTACAACTACCACCAATGCAATGTGCAACGTTGACAGCAGACGCAGACGGTGCCGCACCCGGAAATTGGAAAATTTGCCGGCTTACTGCCGGAACGAATAAAAAAAGATGCAGTGGAGAACTTATAGGTACTAGCTAAACCGGCCGGTTTCGGCTCAGACATAGCAGAAAAGGTGGTCCCCTTTTCCACTTCTTTGAACGTTTGATTGCAGGATATTGTAATGGCGAGACGCATAAAAGTTCGTTTTTTTTAATAGAGAAGGAAAAAGGTGTTAATACCGAGATCAATATCGCGCTTCAATCCCAAACGATTGGCTTAACGACCATCCTTAATTTTATGACCTGACTAACAATCCAAGCGCTGTCCAAACCGGGGTGAGTTCAAACGGATGGCGAAGCAAATTAGCAAAAGTGAATAATCACTGTACTTATTTTTAACAGCCTAATCTTCACCTAAATGCACTTTATAGTGGTATTTTATCCAGTTTAATGCAGTAGGGGTCTTATTATATTCCAGATATTGTTTTGTTTAGAATTTACATCTCGATTACCTTAAAATTGATTGTAACTGATAAGTTTTATCATGAAGGTTATTCATATGCTTCCATTAGATGTATTTGTAAATTTCAATCATGAATTTTACTGTCCTTAAAATTTGCCTCGCTGTATAATCTAATCTCACACTAACTCAGCTAATTCTTGAAAGCATCCTGGAAAATGACGACTTCTTGAATGCATCATTTTTCTCGTCACCGGCCAGGCCAACTGCGTATGTACCACAGAGAGGACTCTTAGAAATAGAGCGATTCCAGATAGAGTGTCTGAAATCGCTCTACTACGAATCAAGGGAAGGAAAAAAGCGTGGACTTACCGTACCAAACGCTTCCATATAGAGTTATATGGAGTTATAAAGCGATTTTTTTTATTTTATCGTTGGGAGCATAGATGCTAGAAAGATTAGTTTATACCCTTTTGCCTGTGGGTGGACTTTTGGCATTTGGACCAAAAGTCTGGCAATAATTTGCCAAAGTTATAGCGCCTTATCTCGCTCATTGAAATTGAAATGAAATTTAAAATTTACAGAATAATACATTTAGTTATGTGTTGTACTATAGTCTAATAATACAACACAAAGTACAATCCACGCTTATCCATTCAAAACGACGATTAAAGGACCTGGTAAAAATAAGAGTCGGTAGTGGAATTTCGTGCCTTCTAATTTCATTATCTCCAATCCGTTCAACCAATCGCAATGTTTTGTGATTTAGTGGACTGATTATTATAATTTTAGATAACTCCATGCAGGCGTCTTCCAAATTTGGCAGATCGACAGGCAGTTAGCATTCCCACTCTCCCCATCCAGAGTGCTTATTGGGGTGCCCTGATAATCCCTCCCATTCCCATGAAATATTTTTATAATAGTGTACATATTTGTGCAAATGGAAAATACCCCTAGCAGGCGTATCTTTTATATATGATCTCCAAAGGAGAAGCTAAGATCAAAATGATAACTGGTTGAGGATTCAACCTGTTCAACGAGTTCCATTTTGATAAAGACTGCGCATAGTCAAGTTAATATAGTCAATGTAAGCAATGACTAGATACTTCGTTCGTTTTGAGCGAATCAAATAATCGTGGTTTACTAGAAGTCAGCAAGTGTAACATTATTAAAGGGAACAATTAGCGGAAAAGCAAAGTCTATCTCTTCCATTACATTTTCAAACTTAGCTCAACTTGTTCGTTGTTTATTGTTGTTTATAGTGAAAGCATTGACAATTTCAATAATGAACCGAAGCATAACAAATCTTGGAATAAACCCATCAACAGCTCAAAAGAGGTTCGTATATTTTTTAATCAATATTTGCAAGTTTCTTGAAGAAGTTAAAGAAAAAAAAACTTGGTGAAACCATTCCAATTTCAGAAACCATGGTCATTTCTATTCACCATTATTCCATTTTGTTACCAAGGATTGAAATGATTCCATCTCCATTAAATCTAGTTCACCAAACAAAATAGCAAGATTGTATTTTCTTGCTCGGCTTTTTTTGCTACTGAGTGTATTTCTCGTTACATTGTAATCGAAATTATGGCTTACTTCATTGAACCTTCGGAGGCATCTCTGCAGTGGGTGATTTTCACCGAAGACTGTTCGGTGCCGCGGAATCCACAGAAGCTGTCGTTGTTGAGAACTGCGAGCAGAAACCTAAAAGTTTATTTGTTCCAAAAGATGTGTGCAGTCCAAGCGGTTACCAAATACATCGAATGCAAACAATCTCTGCAAGTAAATCCTTAGCTGGGTAAGAGGCTGTAGGGTTATAAGTTGACATCCGTGTTCATATGGAGGCAGTCGAAAAGGGTCGTTCCGGGACAGGTTGTGGAGGGCAAATCTGATGAAGCAACCAAACTTGAACTCCAGCCTGAAATTCAGCTTACTATCCATCGTTACTCCTAGATCTTTAATCAAATTGACGTTCAAGTACTTCTGAATGTAGCAAGTAGTGGAAAGTTATCTGTGAATATGCGAGTTCGAATCTCCCCCCGGACAAGAACTGGGAAACCAACGGTAACCAACCCGAAGTATCAACGCTTTGTAAAAAGTCAGCAAACAGCTTTGCAGATTCAGTAGTCTCGTGAGAAGTGGCACCACCAATCCGGTTTGATGAAGTCCTGTGCCGAAAAAATCGACGACGAGCTTTCCGAGGAATATTCCGGCTATGTCGTAAATCAACTTGAAACCATACTTGTTATAAGACTGCTGCGTACGGGAGTGTGTCGGCTTATACAATCAATCCGTTGAATACATGGTCCCAGTAATTCTATGCTCAATGCGTCACAAACTCCATTGTAATCACAAAGGTTAAAATCCTAATTCTGTTCATGGGATATCGATGGCTGGGGATCCTCAAATCGACGTATGTCTAACCGTAGGACGAATGGGTTATGATGGCGATCAGGTTTTAAAATGGTTGAAGAGCTTCAATCACTACCAAAGGCCAAATCAAGCAATCTTTCGTTACGTTACGGGTGTCACAAAATTGCTGAAGTCCGCTGGCCACCATGGTCTCAGTTAGCGCAAGCTCCTGCTCAGAAGAAGCGTTTGTTGGTAAGTAACTTCCGATATCTTCGTCGAAAGACCACGACAAATGTGGAAGGTTGTAGTCGCCAACTATCACAACAGTATCACTCGCAGCGACAGCTTCGGGTTCGATGTTAGGTCTCAGATATTTACCACACACGAAGATTGATCGATCTGTGGGAGACACATTGACAGCGACCTGCCCAAGTGACTTGCCTCCATTAAATCGACCGGGAACACTTTGTAAACAGGATTTTACTGCAATGGGAACCCCTCCGCCTCGTTGAAGTTGACTGCTAGTGGGGCTGCGGTCACCGCGGTAAATGTTGTAATTCGTAGCCAATTCGGAATCGTTCACGTCACAGCGCAGCTAGGTTTCTGTTAGCTGCGGCCAAGAAAAAGTCGTTGGTCTTCGTACGCATACCGGGAGTTGCGAGTTACTTTCTGGCGGAGGTTGGCGATTGATAGCTGTTTGCCATTTCGATATAGTTGGAAATTGAACTTGTGACGTAGGCACGGAGCAGTTGGTAAGAGCAATTTCAGAAGTTATCTCTTGGGGTCTGGAACCGCAGTAGGTGTCTCGCTTCCAGCAGGCGTCAGCCACTGTAGAACCTTCTTTGAGAACTTGGTGAGGGAGATTCACTTGACCTCGCTGCTTACCTCCTTAGGGGGACGTGAAATATTTGTTCCTCTGCCAGTCCAGCGTCGGAAATTTTTCATTTTTCATCACCACCGCCTTATCGCACTCCACTGGAAAAATCTTCTTGACTATTGTATTCCTACGTTGCTGCAGGGTGGTAGCCTGCTGATCAGAGATGGCGACTTGGACCTGCGCTTCCACATGACGATATCCAAAGACAAGAGGTACTTTTTGCCGGTTTGCTCGGTTGCATCGACCTTTCGGCCAAAATCATAAACGGATTTCGCCACATTCCCCGCGGTTTTGCGCTTTAGCTTCTGCTGGACTTTCCGATCGCACAGGACCATCGGTCGACCAGGACCGGGCCTCCTATCGATGCTCCGTCCTTCGTTCATCATCGCATTGATCCCGTCGACACGAGTACCCCCCAGATACCTTCGGAGATTTTCGACTGCTTTCGCCGTGGCTTCTGCAAAATCACTTATACCGCTGTCGATGTTTGACGACATACAATAGATAATTGCCCTAGTAGCACACTTGTTGCAAATAAGTCAAAGTAACTGCAATGTGACTCAATTAAGTCACAATCAAGTTTCTGCAACCAATTATGACAGAGATGTGTTGCTTGGGTGGCGATACATTGGTGGATGCACTAACAGGTGGTAGGAAAATCGCATAAAATAAGGATGCGTGTCAATTTTTTTAATGCAGGCGTTATGACTGAGAAATTATTACAAAAAATAAAAAGGTCAACTTAACCGTTCAACATTTCGAAACCTACCATATTCTCAGTCAGATCCTTTTGACTGCATTTACTTTCAAGCAAACTCATGAGAGAAAACCCCAGAAAAACGAAGAAGAAGTTCCGAAATTTATTTAACCTTCTTTAGATATTGGGGTCAATTCGGACCCATTCCGCAACTTCAATGTACGCTTTTTTTTTTCTTTTTTTAAACCAAGCGAGCTGAAAATTTCCGACTTTTAATATTTTACGGAATTCTTCATTTTTGCATACATTTTGTTTCAAAATCAGTTTAAGTTGGTTGTACAAAAAAAGTGACACGTAAGACATTAGAGTTAATACAACTTAGAGTCAATGTTTATGCACCATTTAAAAGGTTCTTGTCTCACAAATGCATTGAAAAAAAAAAACAAACTGGTTTCGTTAGTAAGGGATGGAAGTTTTAGTTGGGCTGTGTTAACAGAAATGCATATAAAACATTTCAGGCTCATTGCACAGAATTGGCGTCTTCAGCAAAGCTTCTCAGTGCGTAACGAATCATCTTTTAATATTACCATATTAATTCCAAAACATACTGCAGAGATGTCAGTGCAGTCTATTTTTGCCAACTGAAGCTCTTGAGAGTTGCGCTCTTGGGCAAAGCTGTTTGGAATATAAAATGTAGTAATTTGACATTATCACATTAGTTCCAGATGTTATCGCAGAGATGGCGCTGCGGTCTATCTTTGTCAAATGAAGCTTTAGAGAGTTGGCGTCTTGGGTAAAGTTATGGAGAATGTAAAATATAGTCACTTGACATTATCATTCCAAGGAGAGGGTCTTCCAAAACGCTACTGCAGGCAAGTACGATTTTGCTGTTAGCCCGACAACACCTGATTCGCTTTCCGATTCCAGCATATTTCTACCGGTTTTGGATGCACCTTCACACGCATGGTTTTTAAGCCAAACACCGGGACGCACGGAACTCAGCACTATGGAAGCCCTTGAGCCCCCCATCGTAGTCGAGCCATTCCCGCCAGCGACCTGCAGCCGTCCTGGCCCTACGTATGGGTGTGGGGAAAGGGTCTTCCAAAACGCAACTATAGGCAAGTACAACTTTCCTACAAGCTCGACAAGACCTGATTCGCTCTCCGATTCCAGTTTATTTCAAGGAAGTTTGAAAACAGCACCTCAAGAAACAACTAGTGTTAGCCGAATACCGGGACGCACCGAGAATAGTATTGTGGAAGCCCTCGATCCCCTCACCGTAGTTGAGCCATTCCCGCCAGCGATCTGCAATAAAATAGTGAACAGCGGTATCGTCGATAAGTTGAGTGTATTCTATCAGAACGTACGAGGTTTACGGACAAAAATTGATGACGTTTTTCTCGCTACCTCTGAATCACAGTATGATGTCATCGTATTTACTGAGACATGGTTAAATGAGCAAATATTTTCATCGCAATTATTTGGCAATGCCTATACCGTCTTCAGAAACGACCGCAGCCAAACAAACAGCCAAAAGTCTCGTGGCGGTGGTGTACTGATTGCTGTATCAGCCGATCTGAATTGCTGCATTGATCCAACTCCTGTCAATGTTTCACTCGAGCAGCTTTGGGTAAAGTTGAAATTACTCTAACTGTTCCGTTAGCATCGGAGTTATATATCTTCCACCTAACCGAAAAGCTGATTTAAGCAGCATAGCAAACCATATTGATTCTATTGGAGCAGTTATCTCGAACGTTGGGGCCAACGATCACTTTCTTCTTCTTGGTGATTACAATCAGTCTGGCCTAATTTGGGACTCTTCGAGGAACGGTCATCCTACTGTAGATGCCTTGCAGTCGCACATCTCTGTTGCTTGTGCTGCGTTACTTGATGGCTTCAGTTTTTATAACTTAACTCAAATCAACACAATCAGCAACCGAAACGGTCGCTATTTGGATTTAGCTTTGGCATGTGAGATGACACTCGAGCGATGCACGTTATCTGCTGCTGCGGAACCTTTATCACTTCTCGACGCCGATCATCCTCCATTTATAGTCGAAGTCAACGTATCTCGAGGTATCGATTTTGAAGATGTTTTTGATGAACCGAGTTTTGATTTCTGCAGAGCAGATTTTGAAGGAATGCTAGAAGCACTTTTTTTGTACGGACTGGTCCAATTTGGAATCCATGGAAAATGTTGATGACGCTGTTGGTTGTTTCACTCGCATAATGCATACCATTATCGCTGATTATGTCCCTATGCGGAGACCTAATCAAAAACCGGCTTGGGGAATACACACCTGCGACATTTAAAGCGTATGAGATCGAGAGCACTTCGAAATTACTGTAGAGTTCGTTGCCCACTCGCTAAGCAGGCTTTCAATCGAGCAAGTAGCAGATATCGGACTTACAACTGCTTCTTGTACAAACGTTATACTCTACGTATGCAAGAGAAACTTAGAAAAATCCTAAAAGTTTCTGAAATTCGTGAACTCCAAACGTAAGGATAATGGATTACCAGTTGAGATGTTTCTACGTAACGATCTCGCCAGTACTGCATCCGATAAGTGCAATCTGTTTGCTGAACACTTCAAGTCTGCTTTCAATGACACCACGTCATCTCCTGCTCAAGTCGAAAATGCATGTATAGAAACACCGCGCGATGTCTGCTCACTAGGAAATGTCCAGGTCACTCCTCAGAACGTTGAAGCTGCCATCAACAAACTGAAATATTCCTCCTCACCTAGCCATGATGGTATCCCTTCATGCATTTTGAAGAGATGTTGTGATGCTCTGACTCATCCTTTGACACTGTTGTTCAACACCTCTTTGCAGCAGCAAAGATTTCCTCTAGCTGGAAATTCTCCATCATGTTCCCTGTGCATAAAAAAGGTGATAAACGAAACATCGAGAATTATCGTGGAATAACGTCGCTGTGCACCTGCTCCAAGGTATTTGAAATCATCATTAATGATATGCTGTTTGCTTCCTGTAAGAACCACATTTCCTTGGATCAACATGGTTTTTATCCCAAGAGATCAACATCTACGAATCTCGTCCAATTTACTTCTTTCTGCGTGCGCGCAATGGATCATGGAACACAAGTGGACGTTGTATATACCGACCTGAAATCTGCTTTTGATCGTGTTGATCATGAGATTTTGCTCAAACGACTGGATAGATTAGGTATCGCATCATCATTGACCAGCTGGTTCAGATCATATCTAGCAGATCGGAAACTGATTGTTAAGATTGGAAATAAATCCTCTGAACCGTTTACTAATTTATCAGGTGTGCCACAAGGAAGCAACCTGGGGCCTCTACCGTTTAACATTTTCATCAATGAACTCTCTTCAGTGCTGCCACCAGCTTGCCGATTATTTTATGCGGACGACGTAAAAATTTATATGGTTGTGACAAACGTTCAAGACTGCCTTACACTACAACATTATGTGAACTGTTTTGCTGAATGGTGTTCTAGAAACATGCTTACACTAGCATTCACAAGTGCAACGTCATCTCGTTCCACAGAAAACATGAGCCTATTGTTTTTGATTACATCATCGACGGTCAGCCTTTAGAACATGTTCGTCAAGCACGGATTTGGGAGTTATCCTTGACCCAGCTCTTACCTTTCGATCACACTCATGACGATATTATCTCCAGATCAAACCGACAGCTGGGATTCATCTTCAAAATAGCAAATGAATTTCGTGACCCCCTATGCTTTCGATCCCTTTATTGTGCTCTTGTGCGGTCGATCCTGGAATCCAATGCTGTGGTTTGGTGTCCCTATCAATCGATCTGGATTGCTAGGATTGAATCAATCCAACGGAAATTCGTCAGGTATGCTCTGCGGGATCTCCCATGGCAAAATCCGCTCAATTTACCGCACTACGAGGACCGATGCAGATTGCTAGGCATAGAAACCTTGGAAAAAGGAGAAGTACTGCGTAATCTGTTTTGTAGCCAAGATTCTTTTTGGCGATATGGACTCACCGAGGATCCTTGAGCAGCTGAATATATACGCCCCAGAACGAATACTTCGCCAACGTGATTTCTTGATGCTTGAATCTCGCAATGCTTTGTATGGTCAGCACGATCCCATCCGCTTTATGTCAGCTACGTTCAACCAGGTGTACTTGCTGTTCGACTTCAATGCATCTGTTGAAACATTTAAGCGAAGACTTTCGGAATTTTTGGCGGATGTTCGACGAGGACTTGACGAGACCTGACTTATGTGCTGAGGATAATTACTTTTATTACTAGACCACGAATTAGAATTTTCATGTTATTAATTTATTTTGTGTTATGTATACTTTTAAGAAGTTTTGTGTTCTCCATGTATATGTAATATGAAGATATGGGGGTTTTGCGCCTTGCTCACAGGCTTTTCCCCTTCAATATTTAATATTCATTAAGACGGATAGTCAGATGAAGTATAATAATAATAAATAAATAAATAAATAAATAAATCATATTAGATCCAGATTGCCCCGCAAAGGTGACGCTGCAGTCTATCTTTGCCAAATAAGGCTCTAGAGAGTTGCCGTCTTGAGCAAAGTTGTTGAGAATGTAAAATGAATACATTTGAAATAATCCCATTAGTTCTAGATCGTACCGCAGATATACCGCTGCAGTCTATCTTTGCCATTCCGCCATCTCTGTGGCAAGGTCTGGAACTATTATGATAATCTCAGACAAAAAATGACATACTGAGAAACTTTGCCGAAATCGACAACTCTCTAGAGCCTCATTTGGCAAAGATAGACTGCAGCGCAATCTCTGTGGTAATATATGGAACTTATATCATAATGTTAAAATTTGACAAATGACACACTGAAAAACTCTCTATCGCTATATTTGTAAAAGATAGACTACAGTGCCATCTCTGTGGCAAGATCTGGAACTAATCTTATAATGACAAAAGACGACGAATGACCTTATGAGAAATTTGGTCGAAGACGGAAACTCTCTACCGCTCCATTTGGCAAAGATAGACTGCAGCGTCATCTCTGCGGCATGATCTGGAACTGATAAGATATTGTCAAAAGACGAAAAACGGCATACTGAGAATCTTACTAGCTTACAACTCTCTACAACTAGTCTGGAATGATTTGCATGTAATTCTGTTCACACATCGAAATCAAAACCTTCTTCCCTTTGTAGTAGATTCCCGGTGGTCAATGTTACTGAAACCAGGTTATTTTCACCGCAGATTTATTTTTAAGACCATAACCTTTCAAATGGGTTCTAAACATTGTGTGTGTCTAGGTTCAAATTTCATAATTCTAAAAAAGGTTGAAATCTGAGTCAATATTGGCCCTAATGACTTATTTGCCAGTTTTTTTAATACCCGAGGAAGATTAAGTTATACACTCAATCTCAAAATAGTGCGTACACGCGCGATTGCATGGGTATTCTTAGATATTTTAGATGAATAATTTGAGTAACCGCAAACAACTTTTTTCAGCTCAAAATTTTCCATTTGAATGAAAAAAAAAAAATTAAACAATTATAAAATCAATTGGAATTTTCGAAACAATAACAAAACCACTACTTCAAGTGTCGCAAAATTAAGAGTACAGGTTTCGATTTTCGAGGAAAAATAGTACATACGGAGTTAAAAATTCCCAATTTTTATCATTTAGTATTTTGTATAGTCAGTTCTTTCATCCAGCACTGCCTGCGAGGCATCGATTCGACCAGGTTTTATATCACCGTTGATGGAATACTGTACCAAATCTCCTTAATCGCAATGTTGCGCTTCTTCTTGTCCTTTCCTCTTTTTTTATTGATGTATTTCAGTCGGTGTACAGTACGAAAAAGTAGTGTGAACTTCTGTTCAATATCATGCTCTTAAATAGAGTGTCACAAAACCTACAGATTTTAATTATAAATCATGTAAAGTTCTTTGACATTCCATACAATGTCAATCATATTGTATGCAAAAGCTTGTCTTCGTTAGAACTATTTCATGCAAGTTGCTGCTTCGTAGAATGATATACAATATCACATGATGTAATATGTACATCACAATTAAAATTCAGATTTTTTTCTGTGTGCACAAATCTCAAGTCGGGTGATTGGAGAGGTGTTTCCAGCTGTTTTAGGACGTTATAGAGCAACCACTCTCGTACGACGAACGAAGTATGCTAGGATCATTGTCCTGTTGGAAGAGATAATCGCGTGGTAGGTTCAATTTTTGCATGGAAGGTTGTAGGTTGCGTTTGGAAATGTTCAGATTTCCCACTTTTTCACATTTGCTTTGCAAAGAACGGGCTTCTTTCGGGCAACTCGTCCACTCAGATGTGCAGGTGTGCCACACACCGGACAGTATTTGCACTGACAGACCTTCCGATTTTGGCTTTAGAAAAAGCAAGCCCTTTGCTCCATGTAAGAGTGAAGTGGGAACATTTCAAGAAGACTGGAGCAAACTTCCAGAGCCTTACCCAGTGCCGTAAGTGCCAGGGATGGGGTCACGGAACAAAGCATTGCCATATGATTGGTAAATGCATGAATTGTGGTGATTGCTCACACACTAAGGACAACTGTCCTGTGAAGGAAGATCCTCAAAAATTTAAATGTTCGAATTGTGGTGAAACCAATAAATCAAATTTTTGGGAGTGCAAGACTCGCAGTCGCGCACTAAACGCCAGGTAGGAAACAATACACGTTCCGGACCAGCTACTAGCTATTTTGCAGCCGGTAACATCGATCAACAAAGAACAAATTCCTACCAAACCTTCGGTAGAAACAGCGGACAGGTTTTTCCATCCTCAACTGTTACTTGAATCGCTCAACGAGAAGCAAATACTATTTCGATACCTGCCGGTACCAACAGGGTTCATTCTGAAAATTCTACATTCTTACCTAACCGTGTTGTTAACAGTGTTCAAAAGAACTCCCTGAGAGTACTTTGTCTTTTTTGGTAAAACTGTTTAACAGATGTTTCCATCTGGCATTCTTTCCAGATAAATGGAAAAATGCAAAAGTCGTACCAATTTTGAAGCCAGACAAAAATCCGGCTGAAGCTTCTAGCTTCATACCGATCAGTTTGCTTTCTTATTTAAACTTCTTAATTTACTTATTTAAGCTTTTTGAAAAAATAATTTTGAATAGAATGATGCTTCACATCAATTCAAACTCAATTTTTGCAGATGAACAGTTTGGATTTCGCCATGGGCATTCAACTACGTATCTCTTCAATTGCAATGATCAATTCTCTCTATAGATAAGAATTAGTTTTAAGAAATCAACTGTAGTTCTTACACGCAGGCAAAATAAATCCTGTTAAAAAATTCTGAATAGACAAAGTAAAAATAATATTAACACAATTAGATGTAAATAATAGCATATAAGGTTTAAATGTTAAATACTTAGCAGGAGCACCTAGGATAATAAATGAATGTAAAATAATGTAAAAAAATTGTAGTTAAAAAAAACCTTCCGATTTGGGAAACTACAAATGATTGAAATACGTTTGAAAAATAATATTTACACTCATGATAAGATCAATAAAAGGGCAGTTGAATCCAACATCAAAAAATTTAATATGAAAACAAATTAACCTAGAAATATCTCTTCACTCGATCCTCTCTTGGGTGTACGCTTAATTTTGCGATTGACTGTAAGTTCTTACATAAAACTTCAATTTATTTAAGCCCGGAAATCTTAAAAGCGTCAATCTGTTGTCAGTATTAGGTATATTTGCTTGTTGGAAATTATTGAGGTTCTATTGTATTTGCTTATTACGTATAATTAAGGTGAAGATCACCGGAATACAAAAATATTAGCCATCATGGCCTCTCCGCATTGCCTCTTCGAAGTTGTAAAGGCACAAACCTAAGAAAGTACAAAGATTTCC